>OMNW01003054.1:37986-64671 GCA_900303245.1 Selene dorsalis
ATTTGTTTACCATGGAAAGGCTCTGTAATTAGCATGAAATGCAAGCTTTGTACTCTCCCCCTCTCTCCGAAATAACTGGTAGAGATACTGGATAAGCACCTTCTCACCACCCTCCCTCTTGCTCTCTGCCTCCTTTTGCATTGTAGCCAATTACTGTTACAGATGGAAAATTTCACTTGACCTGGGGAATGTGAGCAGGAATAAAATCGCACTTCGTCTCTTACACCGATTCAAAGCAATGTAGTTAAAATTTCTCAAGGCTGATGAAGACATGATGAAATTGGGCACATATGACAACTTGGCCACATGACAAAGAGCTGATGAAACAGTGAGAAACCTGGTAACTGTTTTGAGCAGCATCAGATTGCAAGGGCTGAATAATTTGGGGGGGAGGGTATGTCGGTCTGTGTGTGTGTGTGTGTAGGGGTGGGGGATGTAGGGGGTACCATTGTTTAGACTTCATAAAAGCAGCACGCCGCTGTTGTGTGATTTTTGCCTGTCATTGTGATGTTCCCTCTTGCTGTGGAACATAGGAGTCAAGCTGCTGATGGATCACTGGCCTAATAGTTCAAGTGTTACATCACTGACAAAATATCACAAACCATCCACTGTGTTTTACATAACCTCAGTCTCACATTTGAGAGTTAATAAACTTGTCATTCCTCATCAACGTTATTATTAACAACTCAGAAACAGCACTGCACACTGTATACATATGTAGCAAGGTGAATACAACAACTTCCTGTATTAACATTAACAATATAAAAAATGTAGAAAATAGGCTATCCAGCATGAGAAAGAAAACTATGTTGTACATCATGAGGCTGTTTTTATTACTGTGACAGTCTGAGGGTTTGCTGAGGCCATGTTTAGATAAGATAAGTGCACAACACAGCGCAATGCTGACAATGAACACATTCATACAGAGCAGATAAAAAGTCTGCTGTCTATTTCTCTTTCTCTGTGTGCATTTCTATGTGGCGCTGAGAAGTTGAAAACTGATAATCAAGAGTTCATTTTCATGCCCTATCCAAAATAGCACAAAAACAGCAAACCAGTTTAATACTCTGATTAAAAAAGTTAACAGCCTGTAATTTATGACTTTGATGTGATTGTGTACTCAGATAAAAAAAGAAAAGAAAAAAGAGCAGGCTAACACACCAGACATTTTCCATGGGGCAAACAAATGTTTCTATCACATGCTATTTAACATGTCGAGGGTCTTGAAACTGAATTTACAGTGGAGCAGGGGAGTTTATTTCACACGTGATACACTGCATCATACCTTGATCACATTTAATGCTTAACTGTAGCCTAATGTAGGTTTGCTGATGCAATGATCCAGCACTGATGTTGAGGAACATGAAACTGTGGACCCAACAGCGCCTATGACTGGAGCACATCACTCTGCTCAGACTTTTGCGGTGTGGTGAGGCTGGTCTGAGCCACACACCAGAAAGAAAGAAAGAAAGAAAGAAAAGTAGCACGGAGTCACTGCACTTGCATTGTGCTCTCGTTTCCATTAAAACACAACAACAAAGTTTGTGGCAAGGAAGGGCACAATTCAATAGGCAACTTTCGAAAACCAGTGGTGATAGGGAGGAAGCGGGCTACATGAAGGCAATTAGCAAAATTAGCTTATCACCTGTTTTTAAAAAAGATAATTTTTCCAACAGATTTTCACTCATTGAATGAAACGCCAGATGAGGTACGGTTAGCACGGTTTCACCAGCGTGGACACACACGAACACACAACAAGAGAGGTCTCTCACCTTATTGAAGTTGTAGTAGCCCAGACAGTGGGCAAAATCCAGGTTCTGTGGATCTCCCGGGATAGAATTTCCACCAGCGGTCGGATAAAATCTTACATCCATGATGTGAGGGGGAGCCGCGCAGCTGTAGTTGTAGCTGTAGCCCTACTCTGCACGGAGCTCAATTTGTTTCTGCCGTTTACAATCCAAGCGCACAGAGAAAGAGAGGCAGCGAAACTGACCCCAGCTTTGTTGGGGTAAATGAGATACTGCTGTGGGGAGGGAAAAAAGGGGGCTTCGGGTAAAGTTTTGATATTCCTCTTCTACGCCTGGTTCAGTCGCTTCATTTCGGAGGAAGACCACATGAAGGTTGGACTGAGCCCAATAAGCTGTCGCTCAAGAAGCAGTTAGACGCTGTGTGCCCATGCATTTACACACAGCTGCTGCTGTATACAAAGAAGCCACGAGACCGGCGACTGAGCGTGGGTCCACCTCCTTTTCCCTGCGCTTCAGATGCAGGAAAAAGAAAAAAAAAACGAAAACTGTAACAAAAGGGTGTTAATAACCAAGTAAGTCCGCCCGTCAGAACAGTACGCGCACACGTAATACACCTATGTCCTTATCCTTTGCCGGGTTTCTCAGAAGTTCATTTCTCCAACTTAGAAAACAAGTTGGTGAACCAGTTTAAAACTAAGTAGCTAGCTGGCCGCGCGAGCCCATCTGCTAAATGCAGCGTTTGGAGCGTTTGTAAAACAAGCTCAACAACACTCCACAGATGGTGCAATTAGGGAATATGATGTAGTAGCCTACACTGTGTGTCCCGGTTCTGCCTTCGGCTCTGCCTGTCGTAGTGATGAACAAGGCAAAATGTGTGAACAACCCGGCCACTCCCCAAACACACTAAGCCACTCCCATGAAAACACTGCATAAAAGTGCATGTGACATGTTGGCAAATGATAATTAATTACAAGTACTGCAGGCTGTTCATCTCATATATGTGCAGTCTTGTAGTTGAGCACCGATCCTTGCTGTATTTTTGTCATTTGTGTTTTGATTTGAAAATATCCTACACCTGTATATAATGTCCTCTATATGTGAGTGAACAAAGTGGTTTCGCATCAAGAGTAGAACAGTGGGTTATTTGGGGAAAGTAGAGATAGGCAAACAGTAACCTATAGGCTACAACAACCAATTGGGTTTTTCAAAAATCAAAAGTTAAATAGGCTTATATTTTAAAGAGAGCAATGGTTATCAATGTGACCTGAATGTATGCAAGCTAACAAAGTTAGCAATGTATGGCTAACTATGAAAAAGGCTGATTCAGTAGGTCATAAACATGTAAGTATATTAACTGTTCCAACATATTCTAGGTAAACTTTAGTTAGTATACTAAATATACTCTGACCTGAAATCCAAAGTTATTTAAGATATCACATTTTCACTTACTTCATGGATGCTAATGCTAGCAGGGAGCTGTTTGTTTGTTGGTTTTTTTCTGGAAATACACTTTGTAGCTTTAAAATTCAATGGTTTTTGTGTTTGCCTGTTTTTCTGTAAATTTTCATTTCAATTCAGGTTTTAACCACTGGAATGTTTTTTTCTTTCAGTCCATGCTTATTTGTCTATCTAATGCAGACAATAGGCATGTTAGCTGAAACTAGTTCATAATGCTTTTCTTCTCACAGTCTGTATCCTCCCCACCTGTTCCTGTAGGCTACACTCATGTATAAGAGCAATAATAACAAGTATAAGGGCATTTTTTCATTTGAAACATTTTCAACTTGCGTAATTTGACTTCACCTCGGTCTGTCCTGCCCTAGGCAAACCTACGAATGCTTACATGCTTGTCTCAGTTTCTAGACGCTCATCCCTTTATCCTTGTAGGCTTTTTCTTCATGTCAAGGTCCATAGTGTTCATAAAGACATATGCAGACATAGCTGCAATTTCAAGGTAACCAAGTGCAAAAAAGGAATGAATAATTAAATACAAATCAAGGTTCAATTCGTGGAGTTATCTAATGTTGCTGCAGAAATCAATGAGGCAAGCTAGTTGTTTAAACTTATTGCCAATAGCATCATTGCTGTTGATCATCTCTTTTTTTTGTCATTTTGCCAGATAGTCATAATTTAATTGCATCCTAGTGTTTTTCTTTCGTTCAACCTGGGGTTGTGTCCTCTACTTGACATCATATATATATGTATATATATATGTGGAGAGAGAGAGAGAGAGAGAGAACTACACTTGATCTCTATTCAGGGTTCATCTATATATGTTCTTGTATACAGTATATTCAGTTGAGCTACACTTTTATGCACAGTAAAATACTGTATAATCATCCAGATGCACCATAGTCATGTATCCATTTGTATAATGCAGTTTGCTCACAATTATACGTTGTGGCAAGCTACTGATCTAGACTGAGGCAATCAGTCTCTTTCCAAAACCAGACGTCAGTCAGACACTTGCCCTGACTACAGCCCTGTTTCTTTCCCTATATACAAATAATGGTTAGATGCAATAATAATAGGCTATTTAGTAATTATGAAAAAATGAGGACAAAAGACAAATATGAGAAAGTACCACAGCTAATGGGAAGGGCGGAGGTGGCGGCACTTAGAGACCACTGGGAAAACAGAACGCCCTGTTCTTGTTATGCTAACTGTAGTATTTCAGACCGTTTTTTTGAACATTCATGACATTAATGCACATGAATGTTAAATGCATTGTATTGTAGTGATGGCTCAGCCAGAGCAGATTCATACACAACCACCTGGCTTGTGCACCCAGCTGTAAATGCTTACAGCATGCATGCAGTCTGTGCATATAGTACAATTCTCCCAACACGTCTCAGTTTTCTTCTCGGGGTCTGAGTCAGGAACAAGTTTGTGCAAGTGTTACTTTGAGGCGGCTGCTGGAAACTGTTATTTCCAGACAATCAGATCAGAGATATTATTTTTCAGCAGAAGTACTTCACAGCAGTGGAGGAGAGTTTGTGTACACCAGGGATCTTTCCAAGCCCACCAACTTTAAGACTGTCTGATCAAGTTTATAGGTAGCTGTACTATACGTGTGAAAAACAAGTAGAAGTACTTTATTGTTTACTGGTGAAACAGTTGGAAGGTCTGTGTTAAAAGAAAGTCATAAAGAAATAGAAAGCAGAGCAGTGAAAGTAAAATTGAGTGCAGTAAAAAAAAAAATGATGGCAGTTTTAAAGGAGTCTTCAGAATCAGAACCAGAAGGAAATTGTGTATGAACTATACTTGAATTTATTAATTGTAATGAAACTAAGACTAATTATTTTCTGTAGATATCAGAGAAGATGTACAATACATTAGTTGAAAATGTGAAGATAATCCACACTAAATATGTGGCATAGCCATTTTCAGTGCAGACATTTTGACAGGGCATAGCAAGGTGTAATTAGTAACATTAATGATGACTGGTGTGCCAGTAAGCCATGTCAGTAAGACAGCAGGCACAATACCAATACCCCAGAAGACCCAAATGGAGCACAGCTGTAATTAATGCTATTAATTACACCTGTGCCTTTCCTGCCAAGACATGTCAAAACTTCAGCAGTAAAAGAGTCCATTAGTGTTTCCATGTACATTCTGAATTTTGAAAATTAAGGGATGAGGAAATTCACATGAGTTGGATTTACTGCTAATTATATGTCTTTTTTTTCATTCACCTGTCACATCCATCTCTCTGGAGTAGAAAGAAGAGGTCAGAATAAACGTGAAAATCAATGCTACTGGCCACGAGGAAACGTAAGCAAAGCTTTGCTGTTATGTCATATTTGTCTGTAAATGTCAGATTTCCTTTATTCATTATTAAATCTCTGCTTTCAAACATGTCAGAATGTGTTCTCCATTCCGTAGGTTGATGTGGTCTGTTTAAGTGAACATCCACTATTCTTAACCATCCTTCCATTTTCTAATCTGTGACATTACAGCTTCAGTGTCAGCTCTTAGTCATTGTCCATGGCGTGTACCAAGGTCTAGTATCATATAAAATAGAATTTTATTCTCTTGGATGCACTTGGAATAAATCAGGTTTTGATAATACTTGTGAAACTAAGTGCACCCAGAGAGACTCTGCATGAAAAAATTGTTTAGACATCGTCTAAAGCACCAATATCTAGGACTTGTCACTTTAAGGTGTCAGGGTTTAACTATAGTTACACCATAAGAATCAAAAAAAATCTGTTGCATTATGCTTTTAACAGGGGACTCTTGGAACAGTATCAAAAATGAAATGCCTTTAGCAAAGTTATATTGAAGTAGCAATATTTTTCCCTTTATTAGACACAATTATATCACAGACACAACTAATACTTACCCCTGCCCCTTCCACTCTGGGAATTATTAGAGTAAACAAACTCCATGGACATATATATATAAGATATTATAGGTCACATGTGCCATACTCATGTTTTTGAACTTCTGAATCTTGCTGTGACAGTTCTGAATTATAAGACACCTCACTTATTAATTACAAATATGCTATAACATAGATATAGTGTAAACATTATATTTAATATAATGATAATAATAATAATTATATATGTATATAATATAAAATATTCAGAATAAATGATGCAACATTTCTTTCCATCTTAAGATATTGTATGTTTGTTTCTATATGATGGTTCTCTTAGAGAGTTGTTATGAGATAGACAAAAACACTACAAACACATGCAAGTGGGATGTGTGTTGGCATGTAATATACGCAAGCTTAATCAATGACATACAGTGCTAAACTGTGCTGTGCTGTGCTGGGGGAGATAATCCTCATTTGAACTCTCTCCAGTGCTTGCTTAGAGATGGTCAATAATCCATGATAGTAGCCAAGAAATCTACTTTGCAATTATGGACACACTGATGCATATGCAAACCATTTTTCATCATGTTTCTGTTTGATAGTGGTTCTTGCATACATAAGGAAGCAATACCTTAACATACTACACACACTGATACACCCACTCAATCAAATCTCATTCAGTCTTGCACATACAGGCACATTAAAAAAAATAAATAAATAAAAACCCACACAGTCACCCACACATTACATATCAGATAAGCAAGCTCCGCAACATTCCCAATTCAGTCTGGTTATTGGATGTTTGGTTTTCAATATGACAAGTATGAGTGTGGTGTGTGTGATTTGGTTGCTGTTGTTACTTATTCCTGTTTTTAATGTTGCTTGGCTGTGCAGTGAGGGAGCAGAATTAATTTCCTTTCTGATGGTTGGGTATCAGTGTCTCAGCCAGATGAATTATGCTTTTCTACCATATGTCATTTCCTCTCAGCCTAGCAAGAATGGAAGCATTTGGTAACGTGAAAACATTATCATCTGCTGGCTCCTGCTCAGATTCAATTAAAGCGGTACAGAGTAATTATATGGAGGTACAATAGAGTAATAAATGCAAAATAATGGATTATCCAAATAATCTTTATTCATTGTATGACCCCTCCTCATGTTAAGTGTGTGATGCAGCCATTTTGCACATTTGCGAACAACTGCTGTCTGATATAGTAAAAACTATTTTGTCTAAGTGGGGGGAAAAAAAATGCTTTTTTGGCTTTGTTTTTTCATTTGAAATTGTGCTGAAAGTCAAGCTTGGGTACTTGCCATGCACAGAGTTATTATGATTGCTCTCAGCACCACCCATAGAAAATACAGATATGCTATACTTTTAAATGTGGTGTTTAGGAAGAGCAGTAGGAAGCAATTCAGAAACAATCGGTAGTATTTTCACATACTTAATCACAAGAGTAAAAGTAACTCAACAAATAATTAAGGGAGGACATTTAAATGTGCCTGCAACTTAAAAGTAGCTGTTAATATTTATATATTTATAATCCAATATTGTAAATACTGAGAGTAGTTGAAGATGCAGGTGGAAATAAAGCTAGTGAAAGGTGAAATATCAGTGAAAATAGATGTGCTGAAAGACGCTGAAGTTTGAGTGTCAACACCAAATAGTTGAAGTATTTAAGTGTAACTACTGAGTGAAGCTGAAGTAAAACTGCTGAAAGGAGCTGAAATGGTGAAAGTGTGATAAACTGAGCTTCAAGTGTCAGTTGAAGTGTACCCACTGAAAGCAATAAAGTCTCAGTTAACAACCAGAGATGAAAGCAGTTGAAATGTCAGTTGAATGACTGCAACTAGTTGCACTGTTGGTTTACTGTGAAAAAAAAAGTTAATTGGTAAACATCCTTCTAGTCATCTTTTTTGGAGCAATAACAACCTTTTATTTGAAAATATTACACATTTTAATAAGCTGTCTATGGCTATAAAAACTGAGTAAAATGACACCGAGCCACCGCTACATCTGCTTCAATGACAGTCAATTTACTTTGTCCTTTGGTTAGAATATCAGGAAAATGGACTGTGCTGACAACATGAGGAGTTATAACTTTGACTCGGCTTGCACCGGCCTTGCAAATTCCCTTACTATTGTTGCTCAGTCAGCCATGTAAAATGGTTAATTAACTTCCTCTATAATGATGCTTTTTGTTCCATACAAAAAACATTGTTCCTATCTATCCCTTGTGAAAGCTCTTTAATAGTTTATGTTATCAAGCGAGAAATGGACGACTTGTCTTACTAGAAACATGACACTACCAAAGTGGGAAAAAAATGTTATTCAATTCAGAGCATGAAGTGTTCTCTTTTCAGACAAACATCATACATGCCATTAGAAGAGAAAAATAGGCACAGTTGCAAGGCTGCACGGTCGTTTCTGTGGAGTGTTAGTGGACTGCCACTCCACTGAGACTTAAAACAGACACACACACACATACACACTCACACCCATGTGCACACACACTCATCACTGACAAATTTAAGTCTGACACCCTCTCAGAGATAGACAGTGGCCTGCAGCTAGACACTGAAAACATGAGGGGATAACACACTCAAACCTCACAGCGAATCATTACACAACTCACTTACAACTTCCATCAGTGTTCTGAAGACATGTCTCGTATAAAATATGATAATAATTATGGTCTTCAGTTACTATCCACATTTTATGAAAACTGTTAAAAAGCTTTAAGGCTGAATGGAAAAAGGCAATAAAACTTAATCAATGGTGTTACAACAGTAATCTGTTTAGTAGGTCAGAGAACATGTCTCTCTGTGCAGAATGAGTTTTAGGCCTTAAGTCATTATACATCAGCTTTATCCTTCTACTGCCCTTGTGGATATATCCTCTAAGTAATGGTAATAGCTACAACATGAAGATCATGAAGTGGAGCTCTGCCTTTTAAAAGGAGAGTTTTGCTCCAAGATAAGGTCTCATTCTAATGTACCAGTTAGCTTAAGTTTTTTATATCTCAATATGTCAGTTTATAAAAATGTACAATTTTTAATTGCAGCAACTTGAATAATATTCTTCATCAGTTCACAGGAAAGAAACAAAGGTGCAAACAAAGGTGCAATGACCAATTAAAGTAGAGTACTAGCATAGCGTACACTGAGTTATAGTAGGTCCACCTGTAGCTGGATGCAATCCTATGTCTACACAGTAAAAATATGTAATTGAATTTACACATTTCATTGTCACCACTTGAACATTATAAGCTATTTAAAGATAGATGATAGACAAGGCAGTTGTTTTGGATTGCTTTAAACATCCAGCTGGACACTGAGTGTATTTCTATACATTGTACATAGGTATGTAATGTGCATTCAGAAAGTATTCAGACCCCCTCAGAACTTTACAATTTTGTATGTTGCAGCAATATCCCAATATAAAAACAATATTTTTTCCTTATCAATCTACACCTACTAACTATCTACAAATAATAACAAAGCAAAAAACATTTAGAACTGTTTGCAAATATATTAAGAAGTTAAAGTAGTGGAAGTAGTGTCTCCCATTTCTCTTTGACATGTTTCTACATCTTGCACACATTGGTGTCCTTCTGTGGTTAATTCAGTTGAAAAGCACACACATTTCCACATAGGGTCTCAGCTGACAAAGAATATCAGAGCAAAGACCAAGGCATGAGACCACAAGTTCAAAGAAACTTCCTGCAGAGCCCAGAGACATGGTTGTGTTGAGGTACTGACTTTTGCTGTCTGAAGGTTAACAAGAGCTCAGTGGCCTCCAACAGTCTTATGGAATAATTCTGGAACACATCTTCTTCCTGCTAGTCTATACTCAGTAGCCTAAAATGACCAAGTGAAAATGTTTTGGGAATTATTTGATCCTTCATCCCTCTCCCTCAGTTGCGACATTTTCCCCTGTTCCTGCCACTAGGAAGTAGCTAACAGTACAACGCTGCCACCACAATGCTTCGCCATACATTGGTATTAGCCAGGTGAAGAGTATTGCCTGGTGTTTGCCAGTCATGTGGGCTGAAGCTCTGCTCAAAGAGTCCAGTCCCATCAGACCAGAGAATTTTTCCCTCATGCTCATACAGTCTCTTAAATGTCATTTGGCAAAGTCCAAGCAGGCTGTAATATGCCTTTTACTCAAAGAGGCTCTCCTCTCAGCCATTCTACAATAAAGCCCTGATTGATGGTTTGCTGCCGAGATCGTCCTCCTTCCATCAGGTTCTCCCATCTCTACAAAGGACCTCTGACGTGCTCTCATAGTGCCCTGTTACTCAGTTTGGCCAGACTCTTTAGAACAGTCCTGGTCATTCCAAACTTCTCCATTTCACAGTTATTGAGGCCACTGTGCTCCTGGGAACACTCAAAGCTTTAGAAATGGTTTTATACCCTTGCCCTGATCTGTGCCTCTCCACAATTCACAGAAGTCTACAGAGAGTTCCTCAGGCTTCATGACTCAGTTTTTGCCCTGATATGCAGTGTGGATTTTAGGCAAAAATTGCATTTTTGTTCATTCAAGATAAAAAACTACAACACATCAAAAGTGTGCAAAAATGGAACAGTTCTGAATATTTTTCTGAAGCCACTGTATGTTATGAACCATTATTTAAAGTTAGAGAAATAAGTGCTTTTACATTAACAATGGACCAAATGACTGTATGTGTCATGTAACAAATGTTATAATATGACAAACCCAGAGAATTATCTGCAGTTCCCCTCAGCTCTACACAGGATTTTAGCATCTTTCAGATCTTTTTTGATGTAATAGTCCACAACTCAAATATTTGGCCTGTGAATATAATTTCAACCAAAGCAGGTAGCTGTTTTCAACAAAAACCTCTTAAAGGTTTGCAAGCCACCTGCCCAGCAGCCTTAATATTGCCTAGAAACACAACTCCACATAAATGTTAATATGTCTCTGAATCTGTAAGATATGTGAATCAATCCTTTGCAACATGCTAATAGGGCTAGTATGTTTTAAGGTTTCACCGTGTCATTGCTTCCTCTGCTGTTAATTGTGCTGCCCTCAAATGGTCCAAAAATAAAAGCTTTAAAAGAAAAGAAAAAAATAACAACATGCAATGTACTTTTCAGTTCAGTCATTAATTGCTTTGGGTGGTGCCAAACAGCCTGGTGGTGCTGCCTAGTAATAATTGACTGCAACCAAATTCAGGCACTGTTGGATTTGCTATATGCTAACAGCAGCTAGCATATTTTTTAAATGTCCCAGCCTCAACTGCCCACACTCACCCTTAGTCCTTCCTTCCAAGCAATTGTGTTTGTGTTTTGTTCCAGTCCCTTGGGGCCCATTACTTATCTTACATGTCCCAGCAATAATGGGGGAGATTAGACGTTAAAGGTAAACTAGCTTCATTTTATGTCTTTTTGCGGTGATATTCTTACAGCTGAATCATATCTGTGCCTCTTCGATTTACACACGTGACATGTGTAATACAATTAATGCCCAAGATACGGTTTATTCATGGATTGGGTAGTGGGTCTGCTGCACCAATTGCTAGCTGCAGAATACTCTGTGAGTAGTTTTTATATTGTGTGTTATGATTAGTAGTTAAATCCCCACTTGATTTTCATATTGCATGTTGAACTGAAACATGCCAATATGCCAAGACAGTTTATTTAGTAAATAAGTTTGGTTGTCCCCCTCATGAGTTGCACACAAAATGAAATGATTTTCTTTTGTCCCAAATGAACCAACAATGAACAACACCTGTGCATTAATTAAAAAGAAATAACAACCTTTTTGTTGCTGGACATACCATTGGCTATTTTATTACAAGTCTTATGCCTGTGTGGACCAATAAGAAACAAGGACTGCATACTGACAAATCTGCAGGACACTTCATTACATTATTCTCAATTAAAACCTGTCCTCAGCAGCATTAGTCATCTTAGCACTCGTCATTCATACTAATTAGCGCTTGCCTTCCATGCCACATGCTGGAAGAGGATATTTCAATATCCCATTAAGCGATTCCAAGATAAGCCCTTGATTGACGTTCCCTCAAACCCGAGAAGTAATTACATTATATGCTTCAGTTTTCGTTTAATAAATTCAGATTTCCTCAGGTTTTTTTATCATTATTATTATTCTTGTTATTAGTTTTATGTTTCATTTGCGTTAAATTTATCCATGGCAATACATTGTAAGATGAAAAAAGAGCAACATAAAAACAAGACAGACTGGCAGACTGACTCAATTAATGAGTAAAGCTTTTAAACATACAGAAGTGTGTATGCATACTAATAAAACATAAGTAAATCTGAATGATGTAGCCTGCACTCTACCTGTGCACTAATTATGTTTGCAAAATAGAACTTAATTAGATAACAGCCACCAAAACTAAACAGTGACCATACTTAGAAAAAAAAATCCTTGTATTCACATTATCATAAATATCACACAATACAATTGCCAGCACACTATGGATACTTGTGAACCTTGTGATTGAGGAATTTACCATCCATGCCAACATTTTGTTTGGCACATTTATAGAGAATAAAGTTTGAGCTTCACTCAGTTTCCTGACTTGCTGATTTAAAGTTGTGTCAGCTCCTAAATACCAACTTATGCCAAGCATCTACGGCACATAGATGAGCTAAATGAATTGGCATCTACCTCACTGTCATTTCATTAGGTACTATTAAACAGAGATGATGGGAATGATGTGTTGCTGATGCTCTTTTCAAGTGCCATTTAAAAAATCCTGTCAACACCAAAATTAACTTTCCTTACCATCTTTTAACTGGGGTAGCAGTTGATCTACCATCTCCAAAAATATGGTAAATAAAAAGAAATACCACTGAGTAAGAGGGAAAATAAAAGTATACACTTTATATAAGTGAACTGGCCCTTTAAATCTGCAGTTAGTTACATGTATGTCATTACTCTTGCCATTCGATGAGGTAATGACTCTCATTCCATAGTTTTTGGTCTTGAGTGAGTTTTTATTTGACATACATGTTAAAATAATCACAACCATAATTTTCATGTCCTAAATGAAAACATGTGCATTCTAACCTCCATGGTTTGTTTGTGTCTTTTAAAATATTTACTCTAACACAGAGAGAATGTCACAAAAATATTAATTACTATGTGTTTTGACAGAACATCTGTTACTCCAGAAAGGTTTGCTCATGGAAAATATTATTAACGTGTCCTGAAGCACTGCACATATTCTAAATGGTCCAGCATAATGAGTTTTTTTGTAATTAATGTCTAATCCATGATGATTAATAGTCGTGCGCTCTTATTTATAAAATTCAATGTTATTCTGTTACACATCAGGGCCTGCTTCTCTTTGTTTGTCCTATATTCATAACATAGAAGGAGCTGCTCTTTGTTTAACTTCACATGTAAATTACAGTGTTAACAAGACAATTGTCACCTGATCATACAAAGAAAGGGGAACCTGTCACCTGTCAGACAAATTATAATTTGTTGTGCTTTTCTCTATTACCCAATCAAGAAATACTGTTCAGTGTTTCTGTTTAGTTTGAATTTTATCAACTTGTTTTTTGGAGTCTTCTTACTGATTACATGTTAATGCTTTTATTTGGTTCTCATTCTTAAAAGTAGATAGACAGATATAAGCTGTGAGTAGGGCTGACTTCTGACAGTAGGGCTGACTTCTTTACCAAATGTCCAGAAGAGACATAGGAGGCAGAAATGAAGGCCACAATAGCAAGCCTGCATAGATGTCAATGGCTGCCTGTTGTGTGTCTCTCCCAGCTTTACTCAGTTTGGCGGAAGTTCTGCTGTACCATGGGATTTGTCAGCATTACTAGTTGCAGTGTTATTGTCAAGGACAATGGACTGCTAGATTCTGTATTAGTGGGAGAAGTGCATGTTCTTTTGCAAAGAGGTATCCCCCCCAAGATTACTGGCCATCAGCTGGAGAGTTGTTCACATTGCAAATATGGCATGGCATGGCATGGCTTGATTTGTCACAGATACTCTTTTTCATTCTCATTTCCTGTCATTTAGCCTGCCACTGGACCTTCAACCAAGGGGTCTCAAGATCCTGCCATATCTGGAGGACTGGCTAGACTGTGCTTCTTTCCTAGAACAGGTAAGGACAGGAAGGGGGCAACTGCAGCCTCAGCAACAGCTTCCTTGACCTCTGCTTTAATTCTGTCACAATGAATGCACATCTCACTACCCAGGGGGTTGTTAGTTTAAGGTAATCGTTACGGTATTTCCAATTTTGAAAGGTAGTAACTCCTCACAGGGTTAAGAAACAACCGGGGTTGATGGGAACAGCATCCATGGTGATAACATTGGGCCTTCTGAGAGCATGTCCCATGCAGCGGTGGCTTGATTATTTTTTTATCCATCCCAAGAAGCAGGATGATGATGCTATATGTGACTCAGTCCTGCATGTGAGCTCTATTCCCCTGGAGAGGCAGACATTTTTCTTTCAGTGGAACCACACTGGGGTACCTTTCTCGCAAGACAAGTGATCACAACAGATCCATCACTTACAGGCTAAGAAACTGTGTCGGAGAGCAGAATAGTGACATCTCCACAGTGTAAAATATAAATTTACAAGGAGGAATGACATCATTGTGCTGTCTCCAGGTAGCAGAGAAGCTAATGAAATGGACAAGGCCTTGGCTAGCATCTCTAAAAACAAACAGCAGTGTCACAAACTAGGCACTGAAAATTCTGTTCAGGACAAACCATCTCCCCGCAGAGTGGCACTTACATCCAGTTATGGTTATATAAAATAGGTCCAAATATGGGGTGGTCTGGGTCCATCTTTTGCCATTCTTCAAGACTGCCCAATACCTGCAAAGGTACTTTGTCAGGGTTTGGAGGGAAGCACAGATGCTACGTCACAAGAGTGGCAGACTGGTTCTCCTGTGCACCTCCCCCTGTCATTCCTCCTCCTAATTCCACTAGAACAAAGTCACCCATGGCAAATGATATCCTGAAAGAACCTTCAATTACACATAGTTGGGTAAATTTGGCATCTGAACCCAACCACCTTGCAACTATGGGTCTGACATCTGGGAAGTCCATCTCTCAACAGCAAGTTTAATTTCGGCCTAATCCTTCCCTCTTACCAAAAGTGCTTATTCCTCAGTCCGTGGACAGTATTGAATGTGGGTTTAAACCCTCCTCTTCAGCTGCAAGAGTTGTCAACTTATACTCAGTCTCTAAGAAACTCTCATTTTCAGGTTTTTGTTTGCTAAAGAAAGGGAAAACAAGCATTTGTCACATTGGCAGGTTGTTCTGCATGCTTATGTGGAACAGGGTTTTCCAGTTCCCACAGGTTTAAGTGCCCACTCAACCAGAAGCTAGCTACTTTATGGACTGCGCTGAAGGGAGTTCCTTTGGGAGACATGTGCTTCAGTATCATGGGCTACACCACACATATTTGCAAAATTTCGGTTTGATTTCAGTTTGATTTCGATGTGACCTGATGTGTTCGATGTGACCTGTTCAGCACCATTAGATACTGCTGATCTGATTTTGGTAGCCCAGTAGAGTCAGAGAATTACCCCTAAATTCCACCAGATACATGTGTGTTGCGTTGATATGTTTCAATTCTAGTCAATGTTTGTGCTTCCACTGGCTGCGGCTGCACTGCATCCTGGCTCCGACAAAGCTCCGGCCTTCCGGAGCCCTCCGCAGCACATACGCAGAGCTTCTATTTTTGCCAGAGCACGGCGCAGCAATTCAGAACAGAGCAGATCATGCGGGACAGGAAGTCGTGCACAGACACATAATAAAACATCTGGTTAATTTTCAAAATAAAATACGTCGTGTTCACAGTGGATCATATTTCCCTGCACTACACCTTGAAATCGTCGGAATGGGCAGAGGCATGCCTGAAGTCAACAGCTCAGAGGTTTTCAGACATCATATCACCCTGTTGACACCATGGATGAGGAGATGCTGATTGTGGCGCAATAGTCAGGTCAGCAGGTCAGCACCGAGTTGTTTTCCCACTACTCCTCTGGATTAAATAAATAGTTTTTGGTTTTGTGCTTCTACATCCAACTATATTGCATGATAATGCGTGATAATGTGTGAATTCGCGAGATCTTGTGGGTCCTCATGATTCCCGCTGTCCAGCAGAGCCACAACGCTCCGCATCACAAACGAAGTTGGTGGGTGTTGGCGGATGGCGGAGCATGGAGCAGACTTAGTGTGCAGCCGTTCCACAATGGACCCACATCCAATGAAATTCTGGGTTTGGCTCTAAGGCTGACAATTAAGCTACTCCTCCTTGTTGCTCAGAACACTATGAGACATTCAAGGAAAGAGGACAGGCTGGAATTTAGTCTTGCTTTTCAGCAAGGGTCATAGGGATGACTTTGTTTGCATTATGGTGACTAAAGCGGGCGGGACAAAGGTAATCATTCATGCCATTTAGATCAGAGTAATAGTCATAGTTCGCTCTCACAATTATATGACTACATTCATAGCTTACATTTTCTTTCCATTATTTTTCTGGCTCTGTGGACAGTAGAAGGGGGAAATGAAATGAAGTCATGAAAGACAGGAGAGATAATATGAATAAAGGTGTCAACATAAAAGTCAAGCATTCACTTAACTGCTGTCTTTTCCTTTTCAAGCAAGCTGCTGTCATTTATCAATAGTTATCTGTTCTGACAATTCCTGATCTCCAATGGATGAATCACTCTCCTTTAGGCGCTCCACTGACCTTACCCCTGGTACCACCAACAGGTTAACATTTTTAGCTTTCAGTGAAATGTCATTTGACAACTGTTAGACAGACTGCCATAGAATTTGGTACAGATATTCACATTCCCCTGAGGATGAATGCTAATGACTTTGATAATAATGACCCTAGCCCCATCATAAATTTCACATTTGTGAGTGAAATGCCTTGGCAACTGCAGGATGGATTGTCATGAAACAGACATTCACGTGCCCCTCAGGATGAATCCTAATAACATTTTTTTTCCACCATTATCATCAGGTCATAGTTTTTCCAATACTGCAAGATTTTCATAGTTCTCCTTTATATTTTGTTATAATTACAAAATGTTAGTATGCCACCGTAGAGGACATTATACCTGCTTAAATCAGTACATTTCTATTGTTATGCACTGTATTTATCCAGAGCATGTTAAGCTTGCGCTTTAAGCTGGACGGGACCCACAATGCAGACCAGGAGAATGCAGTTCAAAGTCGTGGTTTATTCTCAACAGTGCAGCAAAAACAGGTAAAGTGGGGGGTTGGGAGGGGTTGGACGAGTGGGGTTTGAGTGGGGGCTGGTGTCGTCCATGAGGAAAAACTCAGGTGTTCAAACAGTGCAGGTGAAGGCAGGGTCAGGCGCAGCGGCAGAATGGCAGTGTAAACGGTGAGGTACGTAGGGTCAACTACAAACTGGCGAGGAGAGACCTGACAGGCCTGGCTCTTTCTCTTGCAGACAAAGTAGGAGCTGATAAGCTGATGAGCTGATGCAGAGCAGGTGTGTAGATGTTCCAGGTGAAGATCAGTGGAGCACCCAGCCCACAGAGACAGACACCACAAACACAGAGGGGAGGAGGGGAAACAGAGTGACATGAAAATACTGCAGATCCTAACAGAGCATGGCTGTAGACTATTGTTTTATTAGTTCTGCCATTTAGTGGTAGTTCATTTGTACTCACTGCATCCAAGGCACTTTCTATCAGCTTTAGCTTATGGTCATGGTTGTGGTCACGTGTAGGAAAAAGGGTGTTGTGGGAATTGTGGCTTTAATTTTAAAGAACACAAAATGCATGAAAATACATGAAGTTGTTCTTTATTCAACAAACTAAGCGAGATGACATTGTCCTCTGGCCATTACAGGTGTGGCTGGGTAAGCTCTAGTCCCCCTAATGCATCTGAACTCTTCTTTGCTTATAGTAAAACTGATTGTGAAGGAAGATTCACAGAGAGAGAAGTGTTTTAACAAGTCCTATTCTGTCTCATATGTCCTCTAATCACAATAATAATGCAGCATCAAAGACAGGTTATTCTATTTGATCTAATATGACCATTCTTTAATGCCTGTCACTGGTCATATTCTCATGTTTATATCATGGGTTTGGAGGAATTCTCATGAATATTTATGCCCCACTGCAACTGAATGCTCAGCATGAAATGAAATACTGTGCTGCTTGAGGGTTGTTTGCCTTGAGACACAAATCTAAGTCTACATATTGCCTATTGCATACAAATAGAAGTGCTGCAGCCTTGAACCCGCAAGCTACTTCAATCTACTAGTCTGGTCAAATTTGAAGACATTTGAGTAAGCACACACATTGTTTCTGCTGTTGGGTAAATCTGTTTTTCTGTCAGCATTTTCTAATTCTACAACTTTGTTTTATTCACAATTTTATGTTTACAAGTTAAGTGAGGTTTAACTTAACTGGTAAACTGTATATTTGTATTGTTGTTCCTCCAAAACTGTCTTTTTACAGATGCCTATCCATTGCCTGACAATCACACCATGCTCTGAGCACCAAGGACGCAATGCATGGGCACTATGAGCACAGCATCATTTTCCAGCTACATTAAAATAACTGCATTTTTTTTCTTCCATGGTCCAATAACTGAAGAAAGGATCTTGATTTGTTTTCCCCTATGGCTGCAAATCTCATTTTTATAGCACAAGATATTATGTGCAAACCAATTCCAAATCCACTTTTCCAGTCTACTTTTCCATTATCACAATAAAATCGGGGCTCATTTTTATGATGGCTGAAATACATTAAAATGGGTCTGAGAATAGCCTTGCCCTCTTGGCCGTTGTCTTTTGAATTAAATGTCAACACAGGTGTAAAACAAAATGTAACCTCATATTCTGCTGAATATAAATGTGCCATTTACTGATATAGATGAGTCTAGAAGAGAAAGAGGCTCATCTCCGTGCTCATAAATTAACTAGGGGCTGTCCGTGGTTGAGTGACACATCTTTGATTTGTAGCAAGCAGTTAATTTCAATCCAAATCCACCATGCTATAATTTCTCACAGCATCTTTCTTCCTAGGCTGCCATGCAGAAGGGAAAAAGGAATACACCATCATCAAATAAATGACATGTCATGCAACCTTTCAAACTAAGCCATTTGCTAATGTAAGCTAAAGCACACACCATACAACTTCAGACACTCATTTAAATAAACGTTAACATTCATTCAGTTAACTAGTCAAAACTAATGTTTGATAGTGCCTGGTGACAACCAATTTAAAGATTTCCACCACTGATATTTTTTCAGTGTAATTGATTTCCACAGTGTAATTATGTCAGAATAAATGCAGTGTTTTCAGCAGAGCGCTGTAATAAGTTTACGAAATGAGGCGCAGGAGGGCAGCCAGCTTGGACAGGAGAGAAACAGAGGGGTGGCTGGATCCAAGCCATGACCCTTCTACTGTCTCTCTCCAAAACTGTCATTTCCATTAGTGTAGACTCACCAGGGCCCTGACAAACTCTCTCATCCCTTCCAACTCTATTCGATTGGACAAGCACTGGGCTGTGTCGTTAAACTCTTCATAAATGGTTGTGTTTACTGAAGCATGAATGGCTCCACAGTGCTGGTAAATGAAATCAGTATACAGTATATAATGGAGAAGTTTCTTATAATGCTGTTCCTTTCACTGGAATGTGAAATAGTGGAGTAGTTATGAGCTACGACTTGGAGCTCGTCCAATATGTGTTCTGCAGTGCTGGAATTTGGATTTGAAATAATGATAGCTTTAAGATAATTTTCTATATGGGCCATGTGGAACATAAGGCCTGCATATGTTGTTGGTCACTGATTATGAAAGAGCTGTTACTTTGAATGTGCTCTCTTCAGTTCAGTTCAAATAGAAACAGTGTGTGCATTCTTGCAGTAGCTGGACTTAAAATATGTTTACATAAATAATAGATGTTATGTAACTCTTAGTCTCCATCAGTGTTTTTCTCTCTTGAATGCATAGTGTGGAATCAGAAAATGTGATTTTCTACCTGTGAAAAAGCAGTAGAATTGCAGACTGCAAGATCAGTATGAGAGAACAAGGCAAGAAAAACGGTAAAATGGAAGACAAGAAGAGAGGAGGTTTACAAAGGATGAAATGCTCTCCACAGACAATCCATTTACTCCCAAACACACCTTGGGTTATTGAGAACGATAACAATGCAGCTAGGGCCTTTTGTATTGCAGCGCACAGACACATGTTTCTCTGAGCCTGACATAATTCCCATTCTCCCTCTATTTTCTATCTGGGCAACATCAATCTCTGTTGCTGGTCTGTCAGAACTGTCGGATCCACGGAGCAAAGTTAGGCTCCCTGTATCAGGGCTTTGTGGAGCGCTGGAGCTAAGCACAAGATGTTGCTGAGGACAAGAGATCACACAACTGGCTCAGCTGAAAGACTCCGTCCTTCTCTTTACATCATGTGTCACCAGATAGATTTAGTGTAAAACTCTGACTTCAGCGCCAAAGTCCCACATAGGCTGACAGTAACAAATTGGTTCTTGTTGTCTGTGCAATTTCTAATATGGAATGGCGAAACCAGGGTCCATGAGACAGTGAATATGGGGCCACATTAGAAATGATGATGTTATACACATACATTAGATACACCAGTACATTAAGGAATCATATTTGAATTTGAAAAAAAAAGCATTTTGAATCATAAAGTACGGGCTTTTGCAGTTGGCAAAAGTAGAAAAAAAAGTAAAGGAATATCTTGTGCTCTGTGAACATAGACTAATCACTGTTTCAAAATTTTTCTCACAACTTCGGGATGAAAAAGATTGTTTGAGGAGAGAAGCAATATTTCACTGGGTGAAATAGGTGCAGGCAATCTGCCTTTGGAGTGGAGAAGGCAGCAGTGTTTTATAATGGAAGAAATTCAATGTGACATGTCGAGAATGAATTGCTCAGTCAACCAGAAATATCCCTTGTTCTAATGGCTTGGGACATTCAGTGGCGTGTTCTCTCCTCCTCCTCCCCTTCCCCCATATTTCTCTCTATCTCTCCCCCCTCCATCTCTCCCTCTCTGGGTCTGTATAAACACAACACAGCTGTAATGAATAAGATTATGAATAGTCCTTGATTGTTGAAATATAGCCTACCAAAAATATGCTGCAGCTAAATTTGAACAGCCAGTCTTAAGGGGGCTTAATGGAGGCAGAACGCACTGACCGACTGAAAAACATTGCTTAGGAAAGAAATCCTAACCTTGATAGCAGATCCTGATTATTTGACAAAACAAAGTTACCAGGCAATCAACGAGCTTTCATCATTTTCTTTTTCTTCAGAGAGAAGGAAACCTCTAAATACACTTGCCTATTTTTCTGTAAAAACAAATTACCTTACCTAAATTAAATTTAGAAAAGCTATAACAGTTGGTGGTATATTCAATAATACTCAACTATAATAAAAACAATTCAGAAGTGGTGGTATTTTTTATTGGTAACAGCTAGAAAGTATCTGTATCTGTATGGTAGCCAACAATGGCTGTCCTAGTAGCTTTGTGAGCATTTATGAAGTAGCTTAACTTCAACATCTTTTTTCAGTCATTCAAATAATTTGCAAACATCTTGCGATACATTAGAACGCTGCATGTTTTTTTTGTTTTTGGTCAAAAAAAGAAACCCCTCTTTGTGCTAATGTCATGTTTTTGAAACGATAAACCCTGAAATTCATGCATGTAGCATGAATGTATAAATAAATATAGTGTCATTTACATAAGCATGCTAAAATGGTCACATTGGGGTTTTATCTGTGAAGTGGGTTGAATATAATGTGCCGAGGAGTGCGCACTGCAACAATAGAAACGTATTTTCCCTGGGTCACTGCTATGTTGTGGTATGTATACTGCTGCTACTGATACAGAATATTTATTTTCTTCTCAGTGGAGATAGAGGATGCACTGTCATGTATGCTTTCACATTATTGGTTTTTCAGTGTGTACACTCCATGATTGGCACTTTAGATATATCCCTTGTCCACAGAGCATGTCTTACCTTACATGAAATATGATTTCTCGAGAAGTGTAATCATGGGTTGGAATATTGCTTTCTATTATCCAGGAGTGAAAAAGATAAATTGGAGCTGGGGGAAAAATGTTTCAGACGTCAGTTTCATCGCAGGGCTATTTTGCACACGAGCTCAGTTTCTTTGTGTTAAGTGTCTGATCAAAGTATTGTTGAAGATTGTGATGATTCTCCCCTCTCATCAGAAGGGTTTTGTGAGGGCCGACACAGCATATAATCTGTTCTTGGGATGAGTTAACTGGCAGTCAGCGCTGGCAGGGGATCTGTGCTTTTATAAGAACACCTTCTTATTCACAAAACTTAGCTGCTGTCCTTGTGCTGACATACAAACTGGAAACAAACTCAGAGGCTAAAAATATCACAGCATTAAGATAGGGGCTATCTGGCTCCTGATAACAGCCTGCACAATACATTACATATTAACAAACATTCTCATTCTATGGTTTCGACACCTGTGTGCAGCACAAGATTGGAGCTGCTATAGTTTTCAGTTTACAAGTGTGCCTGGTTTCAGAAAAACAGTCTATGTTAGTTGTCCTAAACACTTATTATGAGTTAGCTAGATGTGTCTTGTCATGCAGCATTGCTGGATCTTTAATACACTAGTTTTCAACTTACCAGCAGTTTATTTAAGATCTGCAAAATATATGTTATTTCTGATTGTCATTTGATTGTCAATTCCTCGGAAATACTAAGACCAACACTGAATTGATTCCACATGTACTTACAGCTGCTAAAATGTCATAAATGAGCCCGCACCCTTACTATTTCTAACACGTCCCATGATGATATTATGATGTTTGTCACAAGTCAGTTGCACGTACACCATCCTCAAGCTACATACTCCAACTCCTGCAACACACAGTAAACTACAGAGACCAGTTGTGTTAGGTAGTTAGTTCGCCTGTTTAAAAAGTGATTTCAAGATTTAGATCTTCAAGTATTGGATAACACACTAATACACTGTTAGCAAAAAAAAAAGAGAGAGAGAATAACAACAGCCGTACAAACAAAAGGTTTTCCGTTTACTCTTGTGTACTCAGTGTTTGATAAGACTTTTTTAAAGGGGGAAAGTGTGGTGCATTGGAAGTAATGAGTTCCATGTTCCATGCAAACACAACAAAAGAGGAAATAGATAGTAAGCATGAGTAGCTTACAGATCTTTATCTCAGCTTCACAATGTCAGAAAATAGTACCACCTACAGCAAAACAAAATCCACAGACCAATTTGATACGCTATTTCAGTTGCATGTGATTTTTGTGAAATGTAGAGTAAAATTCCTATTGTTAAAATAAAAAAACAAATGTTCCTCCCGCAGATGGTCACTTTATCATAAATATGGCAGTAGGATTATGGCTATTAACCCATGCTGGCGCTAAAAGGTAAGCACCTGCACTTAAGATGTGTTCAACAGGAAAATACTGTATGTAGATGGAATGCATAACAAAATCCCACAAGTGCTGTTTATGTTGCATGCAGTATCCCAGCTGTTTGTGGCAAAGATCCACAGCAATCCACAGGGTATGAGGTTCAACAAAGTGGGCTGGAGAATTTGTTATTAGATCATTAGCACTGGAAACCCCCTCGCTCTTGAAGCTAATGCACTGCTGTCTATTCACACAGTCTCATCTCCTCCTGAGCTCTAGCTGCGCTAAGCTAATACTCTCCGAGGCGTTAACATTAAGCTGGGCTACAATGTCCGGTGGAGCTATGGAAAAAAGGGGGCTCCCCGTGCAGCCCCATCCAGCGCGCTGTTTAGAGTCAGCACACCATTAGTCAAATCTCTTCAGCCATGAAAAAAAGGAAGGAGAGGGGGGAGGGGGAAAAAATCAAAACAGAATATGCATGCATAAAATTCAAGACATTTGTTCCCATGGCAACCATTCAGCATGTCATTCACTTGTCAAGCCGCATCAGGGTCGATGGGGTCCATTGTCTGGGTCCTGGTGAGCATGGCTGCCTGGAACAGACCAGGCCCCCTCTTCCTCCCTCTGACCGACATCCAGGTCATTCACCACGCTGTTATTTCTCTTTAATTCACATTCAGCTCGTTTTTTCATCGCTAATCACACGACAAATGACCACCACGGTTTAAAAAAAAGAAGCAGGATGATGCAGTGCAGTACTGAGGCATGCCTTTTATGAATCTTATGAATAGGGGTGGGGGTAAGGGATTAGGGATAAATTCAGGGCCACTACCCTCAGACCAACACCTCAAAGATTTCCCTGCTTTAGTTTATAGATTTAGTGGGTGGTGAAGGCAGCATGGAGCCTCAACATCTATGACTGGCTGTCAAGATCAGTTTAACAGTCACAATGGGAGAAAAGGCCATTTGACTTCTGTAATCTTTTCCAACATGCTCCAGAGTTGCTGCTGATTGGCACTGCTCAGGCATTTCCCCTGTGAATGGCGCTGTGCTGTTTGGGGTTTGTTAGATGCAGGAGCTACATTGTCTTAAAACACTTGGTCAGAATTAGTTGTTCATATCTTTTCCCCTATAATCATTGCTTGAGACACTGAGCGAGAGGGAGTAGCATTACAGAAATTAGTTTTGAGCTCCCGTGTTTTGTTTTGTTTTGTTTTTTTGTTTTCTCATGTTTTGTCTTTCTCCTCCTGTCGCTTTCTGGCTCCAGAGCTGCACAGCCTGGATCTGTAACTGCAAACCACCTACTGTCCCCATGATCCTGCTCAACACACTGCTACAAATGTTAGTATTAGTATTAGTATGTATCTCTGTGTGGAACTATGATTATGCTATGTTCTCTCTCTCTATCTCTCCTCTCTCTCTCTCTCCCTCTCGATCAACCAGCTGAGGCAGACAGCTGCCTACCAAGAGCTTGAAGTTTCTGTTTGTTAAAAGGGAGTTTTTGCTCTCTACTTTTGCCATGTTCTTGCTCGTGCAAGAATGTTTTGTCCCTGTAAATAACATTATAAAGAGTAAATGACATTGTAGAACATCCAGTCTAGACCTGCCCTGTATGAAAAGTAGTAGTCTGCTATGAGTTGCTGCTTTATCAGTCAAACTGACTTGACCTGACAAATCCTGTTTTGAGCTGTGCACAAAACAAACTGGCACTTCCTCCTTTAGTTTATAATCAGCCCAACCTTTGGTTTGTTAGCATGACTTACAAATTTGTTAAAGTTGGCGGTGAGGTCAAACCACTCTGTTGTCCTTGTCTCCAGGACAACGGCAACTGTGAAATGTTCCTGCTCATTTGAGGCAGAGAGCCCTTTTTGATCATTTTGATGACTACAGAGTCTTGCGAACTGTTCAAATGCATCTAGGTAGCAGAATACTGATGATTCAAATCTGGGTGGTGGAGGCTGCTCTCACAGCTCCACACATGTGGAGAGCAGATAGTTGGTGTTAGTGAGCTGCACATTGTTCTCTTGAGAATGCCTGTAAGCTGAGGCTTTTGGTCAAACAGCCATCTCTCAACACAACAGCTGCTCCAACCAATCACCTGCCACGTTCCAATCAATATACATCAGTGGAGATAATATACAGTATCGAGCAGTGTATAAATCTGTGTTGTTGTCAGTTCATTGCAGTTTTTATTCGGTCTTCTCCTCTGCTGTGTTAACTTGAGGGGGACTGCACCCACACCTACACTGTAATTTTATCGTCCTTTGCCGTAGCATCAGCTGCAATAATACAAATTGAGGCTTTCTGTTTATCATCATATTGTTTTTCACCAGCGCCCTCATTACTCATTGTTTCATATGCTTGTACACATTCACTAGACACCATCGTAGAAATTGGGCTGTACGAACATGTAATACTATTAAATGAGACTCCTCATAGATCATCTGAAAAGAAGGAATGGGAGGTTTTTGTGGTAGAGCCATGTCTTGGAGCCAAATGATTAAGTCAGCACAGGAGCAAAGCAGACGAATACACCAAGAACTTTACTCTGGTATATTAAAAAATGAAACCGATAAATAGCATAACACATAAGACAATGTCCTTGAAACTGGGAGAGAGGTGGTGAATTACTTAACAGGAAATGCACAGAAAGGGAGAAGTAACTCAAAAGTTTCTTTTACACTTAGTAATGGACATATGTCATTCACAGATGTACACTGGTATGTTTGAAAATCATTTTCTTTCATCAGACATCATAATAAAATCTAGTTATAGGGCACATTTTAAAAGGGTAAGTTTAAACTGATTTCCAACCAAGTTTTAGCACACCCTCTTACAAAGAACAAGACATCATCTTGTTATTAAGTGACAACAAAACTGGGGGTTAAATGTTGTCTGTGCGCTACAATGTGAGTTTTAAAGAAAAGCTCATTAAAAAGGTTTGGATTTTCTTGTTGTAGTCATTTTCAAACCATGTATCTTCAGTATGTCAACGTTAAAAGAGGTAATAAAAAAGCCCTGTCTCCAGCTCTGTTCCTGAGTTTATTGGGTTGAAACTGGTTTATTTAACTCAAGAAAAATGTGTTTTCCTAACCCATAAAGGGATATTTAATCACTCACTTTATAAAAGCATAACTTAATGTGGATATACCAGGTTTTTCCTGGACTCCCAAATCCTTTGTGTGTGTGTCTGTGTGTAGATGTGCAGA
>OMNW01003054.1:64762-79256 GCA_900303245.1 Selene dorsalis
TATTATTAATGACCTCCATGGCTTAGTGGAAGTGTTCAAATTAGTATGCACCCTATTTTATGCTTGGTAATGGCTATGGACTTATACACGAAGTTAAATCTCAGATTTACGATTCACACAAGAGTCAAATAAGGTTTTTTCATCGTGGCTGATGCGATTGAAAGCAGCATAGAAGTGTTAGACAATCACATGAAGAGATTGGGGATAAGCCTCCAGAAATAAAAAGACCCAAAGGTGCACTCTGGCCCTGCTACAAAGTGGAGGGTGTGAGAAATGGGGAGTTAAACAGTACCCAGGTTTGGAGCTTCTTAATAATTTCTCCTCCCTGGTGAAAGTTCGGGTGTGGGAGTTGTGCCTAAATAGACGTGAGACGTGCTTGACGCCCCTGCTCACAGCCAGTATCAGGCCTAATGAGGCATTAATCGGAGGTGTGGGATGTTGTTCTTTAGAAAAGCATAGGGTCAGCAAAGCACAATGAAGATGACAACAAAGACTGGGCAGGCAGTGGCCCAAATGAGCGTTTCTCTGAACTGTATGCTCAGCAATCACTTCAAAAGCGCGGTGACAGAATATTCACCAAATTTCAATGGAAAACATATGAAAGGGCCTTTGAATGCTTTTGTTTGTAGGTTTTCCTTTTTCACAAGGGTGATTAACCCCCCTTCACTACCCCACCCCCTCACACGTGTACACACACACACACTGCAGAACACACTAATCAAATCCTGCATGTCCTGTGTGGTCACATCTGCTGACAAATAATGTGCACGTTTGTTAGTTTTGAGCATTTCTAACTAACCACAATGGCTCTTATTTGTTTTGATGGTTGTGTTTATTCTTTTATAATTCATGAGTATTTACAAGACAGATTTGCATTTAATGTTGGCAGAAATCAGCAGTTGGTTGACCCTGCTCTTAACTCCACTGCATATTGAGCAGTTGTTCCATAATAATTAGAGGGATGAAAAAAAGGGTTCACTGTTTTTGAAATGTTGTCATCAAAACAGAAGATTGTTTGATCATGCTGTTTTATCAGTGTTTGAATGGCCCCTGTGTTCATCTGTTGACATTGTTTTTGGTATTGAGAAATAAAACAGAAGAGTTTTGAATAAATTTCACTTCAGGAGAAGATTCAAAACTGCATCTAAATTATAGCTAAACAAACAAAAAAAATTGTGAGATGTGTTATGTCAGCCATAACACTTTGCTATTTTTCACACAATTCCCAGTGTGAGAAAGCACCTTAAACCAGTGGGCGCTTTTTGTACCAGCTGTCCAGAAATAAGATTTCTCCAAAGGTGCTGAGTGTGAGGCACATGGTCAGTGATCAGAAAGTGATTTTATGCATTTTATATGTGGTTCATGCAGCCACAGATGGCTGTTAGACCCAGGCCATCTGGATGTGAATGTCCAGCCCAGAAAGTGTGTATCCTGGAGGAACCTGACTATCCCCTGATACAATGAAAGGTCTGAGTTTCACCTGCCCCCACTGATATTAGCTGTTCATCAAATGCAAAGTATTCTTTGTTGTTGTTCCTCTTATATAGTCATAATGGATTAACTATTATCAATGTAATTGTAATTAACACATTCAAGGGTACTGCAAGAATTCATACAAATTAAACATTACATAATTTAGCCATGGGTGCCCATTGATTCTCGCTATAGTTGTCTATAATTACTACTGGGCACATTCAGATGATCGATGGGTGGCACTAATTCTCCATCTGGGTGCTAATAAACTCTGGCAGAAACAGAAGGCATGATACACTAACATAAACAAAATGTTTATCTTTATGTAATACTTGAACCTTAAATGATGGAGAATCAGATGGAAAACATGTTGTTTACACCTGACACAATTTCTGAAGCCTTCTGTGGAGCAGAAGCTTGTGTAATGTATGAGTATGCATTGATGTCACATGTCATCAAGTACTGTATTTTATATTTAGTGTGTTTGTTATGGGTTTTTTTTTGGCAGTTTCTACTGCACTTCTCCAAATTTGGTTCAGCAATACACCACCTTTTCCAGGTTTTTAGATGTTTTTTGCAGTATTTAGATATTTGTGGAAAAAAACAGGATTTCATTAACTGTTTTTTAACTTGTGTATATTAAAACTGAACAGTGCCCTACTCAGAGTTTGAAGTTAATCAACTGAACAAATCTGCAATGACTGATTTGACACCTCTTGACTCGATAGTGCTAACTAGTTGTCTCTTTACATATGTGTCAAAACAGCAGGTATGCAGCAACATTAGCATTGATTTGGTGCATGTTTTTGGCTGCCTACAGAATGGAAGTCAAACATATCTTATGAGCTCTGCTTCTATCTGGAGCCATCATGCTATTCTGTGGCTAAATACCCCACTATGTTTATCAGCTAGTTGTATAACATTGTCTGTTTGCTGTTTGATACTGGGCATGTTGTGCACGGGTTTTTATAGCAGTAGCTGCAGTGCTAGAAATGACACAAGACTGAACCAAGTTGTGAGCCTGAAAGCCAAAACATTGACATTAAGAAGGCTAATAGGCTTCATAGACCTAATGTGGTTCCTTCACTGACACATAATGCATTTTGTCATTTATTCCACTGTATTGTAGAATAGTCGACCAAAGCTCCTTAATTATATAATATGTTATGTATATTTCCCAACTGTGGCCTGTTATTTCTGTGGCTGATGAACCCTCACAAAGATTCCCATGTCTTTTGATTGACTCTCTGAAAATTCACTTAGCTGTGGTTTCCTAGTTGTGCATAGTACCCGTGTTGCTGGATGACACAAATCACAGGGCACGTCAAATTAATGTGGTTTTCATTTGCTGCTTTTTTGATGTAGCTGCTGATAACATATCCGCAAATCTAATGCAGACTTTGCTGCTAATTACCACTGCAGCTGTCAGCAGTACTGACAGGCTGGAAGCAGTGCTCTAATATCAGCTGCAGATGGGACCCCCTGCTAGGACAGATCCCAGGGCCCACAACCACATATCCAAGCTATGTGAAAACACCTTAAAAATTAGACCTATGATGAAAACTACCGACAGATACAAGATAATTGTATCAGTGCACCGTGGTGTGTATGTTGTATATCTGCGTTTGTGTGTAGAGTACACCAATAATTTATCACACCTGATTATCTGACTGCATAAGAGGATATGCTTGGCTGATATCCAACATGAAAAAAAAATTAAAAAACAACAGTTTTATCAGCACATAATTTAATTATAGTAGAAGATGAATGTAAACAATCATTATGATACCATAGATTGTGGAGGCAGCAGCGCCTTAATACAGGCTATAAGGGATAATATTGATTTGAATTGCCTTCCAGACAGTGCCTCATCATGCCACAAATGACATTAGACTTTGATTGAAAATGCCTTTAAAGTTAACTGCTGGAAAAGCTTGGGCAGCTGCTTAATTTATTCCACCTCTAATGCACATTCATCAAAGAGATCAATAATCAAATGATTCCTCTGATTATGGGAAATGAAATGTCCTGAATTAGCTCATGTAGCAATCTCAGACAGTTCTTTAGATTACAGTGGAAATATGGGATGTATTACACGGTTGCAATAGGTTTTATGGAGCAAATTAGATGAATTTAGAAAGGTGTCTGCCACTTACTCTTGATCTCTTGTTAAATGCAAATGAGCACATTCAGTGGCATCTCAGTAAGTGAACCATGGATCCTTTGAAAAGGGAAACAAATGGCTAAAAGGAAGAGACAGGATGGAGAGGTTGATATGAGATGGTACAATGCAGGCACCATTGTTCATGCCCACTGATTTCTCTGGGCTTTTCCCCCCCTAATATATATTGGGAAAATATACATCCGAGCATTTTCTCTTGGTTTCAGTTGAATTTTAACTATTGACCTTGAGTGTGTTCAGTGATCAAAGCAACACATCCTTCAGCACTGAGGGAGATATTGAACACTTGTTTTTGACTAGGTCGTGTCAAATGCAGTTGCTGTGGCAACATGGACACAATCCAAAGAGATGCCTCACTCACTGTTCCCCGTTTTCTTCAGACACTAAATCAGAATTACATTTCACCAGTCCAGCGTAATGAGCCATTTACTGCTTCATCTCCAGCTACAACTATGTATGCACACTGACCTACACTGTGCCGTATTTTCAGAGTGCCCTGGCCATCCAGGACAAACGCTGATCTCACTTTTCACTTTAATAGTATTTACTAGTTAATCCCTTTTTTTATTCATAATGCCAAAACTGAGATAGTGTTTTTACATGATATAGTAACTTTCCCATTTTTTCATTCCAAACCCTTTTTCCAGCATACACTCATTCTACAACTAATCCCACTTGGCAAAGAAGAGTGCAGTGTGTCATACAGTTGTAGTACAACAAACAAACAAGTATTTTCAGATCTTGAACCATCAGATATAACTAATCCTTCAAAACAGTTGATTTTTGTATCATGCTGATTTAAAACTTGCATAGTAGCTCTATATGAAATGTTGACTGAAGCCACCAAGATTTATTAAAAACAATTATATTTTCATGGCTCCATGTGGCTGCGACAATTAATTGATTTTTTTACTCCCACAAATCAGTATCTTGATGGAAATAAAATCCAAAAAGCAGGCAGGTATGTTTCTATCCAGTCATGCTCTGTTCACTTTACCTCTTTGTTGCATGCCCACCATAATTTTGCAGCTGTTTACTGGGATTCAGGTTTGTATTCTCATGGAAGATTGTCAATTGATCTCTTCATGCCTTGTGTGTAAAGCACCCTGCAGAGATGGGAAAGCGGGCGCAAAAGATGGAAGCTGCAACCAAATGAGTTTGCACAAGACAAAAAAAAAAAAAAAAAAAAAAAAAAGTTGACTAGAGACTAGACTTTAAAGTTACACTGAGAATCAGCCTCTTGATCAGCAAAGGCAAATACGTGATGGGAGTATATAGAAAATGATTCTGATTCATGTGAATAAATATGGAGATTCACCTCTAACACTCAAATAGAAAATGACTTTTAAGAATGAAATATGGTTCTTAACCAGCATGTGACATCCTCAAGTGCTTCTGGCTGCATGAAGTCCTTCATAGGCATAATCCCACAACCACTTGAAACACCTGGACCTGTATGTATCCCGTCAAAGGTCTTTCATGTGAGGATTCACACACAGACACACACACAGACACAACAAATCATTGACTGAAATATGCACAACTAACCCCCCACGAGAGACTATTTGGTTATGGCTCAATACTCTATTGGACTGAAAGTTTCTGCAGTGCGAATTATAGTGAGTTTACAAGATCTGTGAGTCACTGTATTATTAGTCTGTGTATCCTTGCAGTTTCTGATGGAAAAAGACAACATTATTTTTCTAATTGGTGATTATGCTCTGGTGAGCAGCTTTCATTAAATGGCGATGTGAATGGTACAGCTGTTTAAAAGGCTTGAGATGAATCAGCAACTGGATGAAAACATTATGAGTTAACCACATTCTTACAGTTGTATTTCCATTTAAAATTGTCTGAATATGCATCATATAGCACCTGCACTTGGTTGTGATCATGTTGTTTAAACACAGGTCACAGTTAGACAATAAATTGCTGGATGTCTTATTAAATAACATATAACCGATGCATGCTTGTTAGCATCAGAATTTGCCATTTCATTCTATGATAGGATGGCACTCTTGGATCAAGTTGGATGAAAAAGTTCTTTCAAATTATAATAATTATTATTGATTTATATGATGGTATATTTTTATTGCTATTACAAATCATAAATAACAAGAATAAAAATAAAAAACTAGAAATGTAAGTGTCTGTTCCTCATTAACTTGGCTACAGTCATCTCATATTACTTCCCGCACTGGCTCATAACTTAAAATGACTGAACGGAGTTTATTTCTCCACATGAAAGTGAAAAGCTGGCAAGGATGGTTGAACAGGCTATAAATACTCAAGAGAACAAAAGAGCAATTGACTGCTGCAGTGTAGGTGTTACACCATCTGTTAAGACAACAGAGATCCTACCTTCTGGATTATTCATATTCACACAAGACACTTAGCATATACCTCTGCTTTGTTACTGCATGTGCTTGAAGAAGCCAGACGCAAACTTTGACTTTGACAAACGGGAAGAAATTTTTTGCGTCGAGAGGTTTAGTTCACTGACAAAATCAGACAAAACTGTAAGCTGAATGTTTCCTCATGTTAGGCTTCAATTGTAAAACTCAATCCAAGCTCACATTACATTTAAAAACATTTTTCCTTTAACCAAACTTCCAGAAGCAAAGCAGCACAAGAGTAACAATGGCAAGCTGTGACTCCCATCTAGGTCTGTGTATCCTGTAGTGTTTGACAGCAGAGTTACTTGATCCTGACAAGGACTCACTGTAGCATTGTTAATCAGAATCCCACTGATAGCCAAGTGCAGTATATGCAACAATGTATCTTCGTGACATTGACGTAGACACATATTGATAATTTGATTAAGGTACTGCATAACAATGACATATACAGCACAAGTACAACAGTGTTCAAATGAAGTGCAAAAGGGTCAGTACAACCAAGTATTTACTCTCCAGGAATTTATATATTTGTATATAACTAATGGAATGTAAAGTTTGAAAATAGTTGTGTGGAAAATGTATTCGTGAAGTGGCAAATGTTTGCTTGTAATATTTGCTGAAGTGAATAATGTAAAGTAGCACTGACATTATAAGACACCTGCACCCAGTGAAGCAGTAACCAGGAGTCCCATCTCAGTGATAAGGCAGCTTGCTGTTTATTGGTCCTTTAATTCTAAGATTTAAGCCTGTGAAAAATTTACAGAGAAATTGTCCAAAGCACTTGAAGTATATTTGAACTCTATGCTTTAGTAAAAGTAAAGTAAAAATCCAGCCCGGGGAGATCAAATGGAAAAAAAAAAAAAGATCTGGCAGACCAAACACACAGTTATCTACAGGTGCCTAATTAGAGAAAGTGATCTAGGCCATTTCAAATTACATCTAGGTCATCTCCAGCAAAGAAAAAAAGGGCTTCATGTTTCACTTATGACCAGTTTTTAATTCACATTTTATTCAGTCAAAATCTGCATTTCTTGTTTGTTTGTTTTTTTATTATCACTATTTTGGGCCACTTAGCATTAGCAAGAGGCTACAAAACAAAAACAATGCTGAGCCAATTTCATAAGCAGTTGCCTGTTATTACACTATCGCGCAAACCCAGAACAAAATTAGCCTTCGTTTGGAGTCCAGTTTTGTTCCACCTGATGAATATAATTTAATATTTACCACTGTTTCCGTCTCTACTGGCTCCTGAGGGAACTATCTGGCTCTCTAACTTCTAAATGTTTCACTGTCACTGTGAGCTCGCTTCTAAAATAGTCTTTCTGCTGTTTGGTATGAAGCAGGCAGTGTACATCCAGTTTATCTGTGCTTTTTCTCTGCGACAAGTTGCCAGCTATAGGTTGAAAAAGCGTTGATGAAAGCAGTGGTTGCAGGCTATAAAACTAAAACAATAAGCTCAAGTATACTGAAATGCATTATACACAGTTATTGTATTCATTGTTATTATACAAGCAATGACTATTCCATAATTTGATATCAAAATAACATATGTTCAACATGTTGGACCTGGCAAACTACAAAGCAATAAGACATCTTGAGTATCTGTTTGTTGCCTAGACTTAAACAACAGAGGATTCAGATCAGAAAAGGCTCACATGAATCACATTGGAAGGCAGTGACAACAACCTTTGTTGGGTAAAAATACACATTTCATGCTGGTCCTTCTACTGAATGTCCTGGCAACAACAAGTGAAAGATTTGATAAAAAATAAATAATCCAGTAAACATTCTACAAAGACGACCTGTTTTTTCCTATAGTTTAATGTTTTCATGAGACATAATAGCACCCATACGGTGGCAGTGGAAATGTTTTCTGCTATCTTCTTCTGCTTTTGATGTTTCGCTGTAACAGTAATGAGCAGCAAATTATCTGATGGTACACAGTATTTTATAATAATATGTCCAGGTCTTTCCAAAATTCTTTGACAATAAATGTGTGTATATATATAACTGTTTGTTCTCCGAATTGTCAGGCTTTTTAGGGAGCAGAGAAAAGCATTTACTTCATTAACTTTCAAAATCCATTCAGTCAATCTAAAATGGATGTGATGGCAAAAAGTGATTTTTTTTTCATTCTTTTTTTGTGGCCAGCTCTTGAGGCAAATGGAAATTTGTATATGCCAGACTCTCTCTCTCTCTCTCTCTCTCTCTCTCTCTCTGTGTGTAATCTGTGTATGCTTGCACAGCTAGAGAGAATAGAAGGAGAAGAGAAGGTAAAAAGGGGAGAGGGAGAGAAGTAGTGAGTAAAAAAGAGGAGGGGGGGGAGCTGAGAGCAGTAATATCTATTAGATTTATTGTGGTGCAATTCCCAGTCCCTCTAGTTCTGCCTGAGGGGGACTATATTACATTTCATCACAGTTTCATTTTCTCCTGCAGATGAGAAATGGGAGTTCTGTTGCAGTAATGTAGCATGTATGTGCTAAATTTCATCTCTAATAAAATCAAACACATCACAACTCCTGGCACTTTTGCTACAGATCCATGACAAAATGAAACACTATGTGTTATCGTATCAAGGCCGGCTTATTAGAACATAAAAATCAAAAGCACCCAAGGAATAAGAATGAGGATAATGAATATAGCAGGTAATAGGATGTGATGGAAGGACTGGCCTTAAAGGTGGGTTCCTTTTGAGAGTCACTTCATTCCCAAAATGCTGTGCATTTACATGAACACACACATTAAATATAACATACTTACATGATAGTACACAATTTGCAGACACAGGACAGGTGAGCCAAGAGCTAACCGTCCTCAAAAAAGTCAGTCTGTATATGTTCTTATCTTTCTAATATATGTAACTCTCCCACTCTCTTTTAAACAGCTTTTAAATTTCATTGCACAGTGACAGACAGTGTAACGTTATATTATTACACAAGAAGTCGCCACCGAGCATATCACAACAGGTTACAGGTGACAACGCTGCCATATGTCCACCAGGTTCTGAAGCATGAAATTCCCATGTATAGAAAAACTAGTTTTTCTTGTCATTAGTAAGAGAGACAGACAGGGAGGAGACACAGGGAGACAGGATCACTGCTGTCCATCCTGATGTCTGTGATCATCTATGCTGTGTTTTAATGCAGCTAAAATTCACAATATACTCACTCTGATTTACATATTTTTCTTGGTACTGTTAGATGGGGGAGCTATGAAATATGATCACAGCTAATAAATAGGTTGTTGACCATCAATCATTCCCACGGTAATGTGCTGTAGATAAATTTTTTTTATTACAACTACATTGCATGACAAAAGAAGAAAAATGCAGGTTAATGACAACAACAACTACACTGATGTTTAAAATGAGTGATGACAGAGAAAGTTAGGTGTGCACAGGGTTGTCACATTAAAGTACTGAATAAATGTCACATCTGAAGTAAATCATTTTAAACTCTCTACGTGCTGTACGAAAACGACATGGTGTAGTAACAATAACTAGGCAACTGTGAGGCTTTGTATATATTTTTTTCCTTTTTATATAACTGTAAATTCATACTGTCCTCCCATTTAAAAAAAAAAAGTAAAGATCAGTCCAGCAGTTGTTGCCTGAACAACACAGAAGGTTACAACATGCCCTCTGATCTATACTTTGTCCTCAGAGCAGAGTAGTGGCTACAGTGAGTTACTGTAAAGTTAGCTAGTTAGCTGGTTAGCATGATGACTCCAATTGAAGATTATGATTAGAGTTAAGGTTGGTGCTATATTATAAATAGTTTTTTAAGAGGAAAGTGTTGGAGTTTAATTATGAATTTGCAACATTTCCTCTAGAAATGCTCCAACTAACAATGGCTATGTGGCAATAGCAAAACTGCAAAGCTTACAAGTAGCACCTTTAAACTTGGACTCTCAGAGATTCTTTCATAGTGATATATTGTTTTATGGACAAAAGATTAATCATGTGTTATATTTCTATTTGAGAAGTGCTGGTGCTATAAATGCACTCGCAAAGCCAGTAGCAGTCTCACCAGTATCGAGTACCGGCCTGTATTATTTGCAGTGGCAGTGGGTAGTGGTACTGCTGCAGTGCTGTGAGTGTTAGTTTGTAACTTGTTGACAGTGGCCTCATGAAGCAGCTCATTAGCCAGCAGACCGACAGGGTCAGTTGCTTAGCTTGATATTGTGTGTCAGTATCAAATAGCTGACAACAGGTGGGGGATTATAATCATGGTTGCACAACTAATAATACCAACCGCCTAATGTATCAGTTACCACATAGACAATGGACAATCACTGCTAAAGGGGAAAGCAAGCCCTGTGACAGCAGTGCTATCAACGCAGACTTTTCTAGCTTTGTTTTAACTGGAGCAAATCCAGTCAAATGCATTTGATCTTCAGTTAGGAACACTGGGAAATAGGCGTTAGAAAACAAAAGAGCAGTAGCAGAGAAAAGAAAAAGCAGGAGAGTCAGGGTGGAAATGATGTTCTTTACTCTGCTTTGTCAGTTTCAGAGTGCCATCTCCCGATAGTCATTAAATAAGTTGTGTTGTTGTTTTAATTATCGATAGTAAAGCAATCTGTTCATAATTACAAACATTTGCTTGTGGCAATTACAAACAGTGGCTGGTAGCAGTTTAATTTGCCCGCTCTAATCTTGTCTGTAATTAGAGCACACACAAGCAGAGCACCAGAGTTGTTCAGCTCCAAGGCAAACAAGACAAGACTGAAATTCCCATTATAACAAACTGCTGACTGCCTGCGGCACACAGACTCGGCTGCCTTCAGTGTGAAACATTTCGTACATTCTAATCCATTTGTTTAGCTTTACAATGCAATTGCACCGATGTGGCAGGTTCTCATTTCACCCTTCCTGTAAAAAGAGAGTCAAATGAAATTGGAAAAATATTTCATAATATTGCGCCACTGTGCCAGCAGGGACTACATGTTGTGTTTATTCATGCTGAAAAAAGGCTCATCTTAGAACATAATACCTATGTCAATATGGGCTGCAAAGTACACATTAAGCAGGCATAAACAGGCTTACCATTATTATCACACTAAATCAAATTCAACCTGCTTTAAGAGCTGCAAATTGATGGTTCAACACTTAGAAAAGGAGGGTGCATTTATGTGACTGTAAATTAAGTAAGAAGACGTATAAATGTATAAAGTAAGTGATAATGTAAAACAGAGCACGCTGCAGTGAAATATGAGTAAAATGTTAAATGATTTAAAACTGTGTCCTCGTATAATTGCATTATTTTTAAGTGGAGGCTAAAACAGCATTGACAGAAGAAGTTTAAGATACAAAGTAAGTGTTATTTTCATGCAACACGGCTCCAAATGGGTTCTGGCTGCACAAGCAATGAACTAGATTGTGAGACTTCACACAGATAGTTGATGGTACATAAGCTGAAACACAGCTGCAGCAGCAGTTAGGAGGTACAGGAAAAGCCTTTCTAACAATAACAGGGGGCACAGTGGCCATCCGCGAAAAATCACGCCACGCACAATTTGTTATTTACACAAGTTTGCATCGACAAACAGACGGGTAAGTGCCTCTGACTCGGACAAGATTATCTGTGGAAATTGGGGTTTCAGGGACTGATCAGGCGATGCAAAGGACAGTGCATGAAGCCAGCTAAACACAGCATCCAAGAAAAAAGAAAAAAAGAAAACATTACATACAAAACTGCAAGATTTAACTTTGCCAAACAACATGAAAAGAAGCCTGATGAACACTGGCAGCAAGTCATTTGGTCAGAAGAAATCAAACTAAATGTATCTGAATCAGTCGGGTTCTACTATGTTTAGTGTGGACCTGGCCAGGACTACCTCAGTGACTGCACAGTGCCGACCATGGGAGCGAGCCGTTAATGGCACTGCATGAGAGCAAAAGGTGCAGTGCAGATGACATTTACAGATGGCACCATCAATGCAAGTTTGTAAACCCAAACACTGAATGAAAAGATGATTCCCAGTCCAAAAAGCTTGAGAGGAGAGGAGGCATTTTCCAACATATCAATGATGCCAAATGCACTGTAAACATAACCTGGTCAAGTATTTCCCTCGCTTGCATCCAACAGAGAACCTTTGGAGGATTTTTAAAAGCAGAAGTTAGAGCAACAAAACCACCTCCAGCAAAGAGCAGCTGAAAAGAATCATTTGTGAAGAATGGCAGAACAACTCTCCACAGATATATGAAAGACTCGTATCATCCATACCCAGGAGGAACAAATCTGTCAAGAAAAATAAAAACACATGTACGAAATATTAAAAATAAATGAATAAAAGAATGGAATCTCACTAATGAAGGGTATACTGACTTTTGCTGCAGTTGTTTTTTTGTTTTGTTTTTTTTTAAATATGGACCTTTAATTACACTTTAATTAATATTTTCTTCTGATTTGCAGATGAATTGGTTTCATTTCTCTCGGGCACAAGATTTATAATTACTCAGTGTTTTAGTGATATTGACCTGGGGTGTACTAACTTTTGCTTCATACACCATTTTTCCCTCCTCTGTTGCAACATGAGCGGCATGACCATTTTTAATCAGTCAGTCTTAAAACTGGGATGAGATGAGAGCCAGAGTCTCCCACCATCCATCTCTGGATTAGGGTGAAGGCGAAGCGGAGGGAGGATGCAGCAAATATTTTGACAAGGCAAGATGCATGTCTATCATGTATCTACACGGAGTGTCCTCTCACACGCCAAGTGCATGTCAAGAAATCTCTCTCTGAGGTCAGCTGTGTCAAGATGCACTGGGAACTTGAGAAGATGGCATGGAAAAGAAAGTGGTGGTGATGTTGGCGGTGGGAAGGGGCACTAAAGTGTATCTGGGGTTATGTGTGGTATCGTCAAACAAGTTCAAAGTTCCTTTGTCATTTATTGCTACTGAATGTTTTGGTTGAGGGAAAGATGTTTGTACTTTGAATGGTAATATATGCACATGTATTAACTTTATATAACTGTACAAAAGCAGGGAAAGGATTGCATATGTATGTATGTGCCCACAAACATTTTTTTTCTGTCTCTCATTCTGTCTCTCATGCTGTAATAACAATAACTCCAGGGGAACATCTTTCACTGTCACTGCAACCCCCATTCCAGTCTGTCTGAAGCCCCTTTTTTCCTCTCAGATGATAGCTATTAATTCCCTTCAGAGGCTGCTTGATGGAAGGCTAACAACATTTTATATTGTTGATACACTTCTGGCTCGAGCTGCATGCTCTCAATTACAGATGAAAGATAGCTGGTAACCTGGTTACAAATAGGCTTTGCTGTTTAGATGATGTCAGGCACCTTTATCAAGCAGGGATGAAAATAGAAAGGGGGCTGTCTACAGACCGCGTCAGCATCTTCCAGCGCTGATGTTATCCTCGTGTAAAGGGATGGTTAACTTGCACGTTCAGTTTGACACCAATCTAGTCTCAGTGATTATCATTCATATTCATTCACACTGTCTCTCTGCACAGATACTGACACCAGCTATTTTCCAAAGCCCAGGCAATTAAAGGACCAATCCAATCCATAATTATGGTAATTGTAGCGCCCCCTGTTGAGAGATTGTAGCCCTCCGTGATGGTTTTGGTTTTGTTCACACTGGTTTTGTTCTTTTTCCTTTTTGAATTCCTCAAATAAATTTACCTAGTTTTTGTTGCAAGTGTATCATGGGTTTTTTTTTGTTGTGTTGTTGTAATCACATTGTGTTGGTAATGAATGTGTATTTGATAGTGGATAGATGAAATACGATAGATAAATAACAATAATAATTTCTTTCATGTTTCCATGACAAATTTGTGCAGATTGTACTCTAAGTTAGATGACCAGTTTGTGTGTACAGTCAGTGTCATTTCTTTTCAAGTAGTGTATTTGTTTTGACATGCACCACAGAATTTCTAAGGTTCATGCGCCACTGGACGAAGCGTAACAACACTTCAAAGACTGATAAAAGAATATTTACCAAATGCCCTCATTTTCGTAACACCACATATTGATTTCAATTTTAAATTAATTTCAACACCAAAAAAGACTCTCCGCACACTAGAGGATAAATGTATCTGATTCATTGCCTAAGCAAATATTTGATGGTACCTCTGAATAAAAGGAGTTTTTATTGATATAAGCTGTTTCTAGAGCTCAGTTTCATTTCTGCATTTCTTTGCCGGGCAACATGTAATAAAGATTTCCTCACTCTGGGCTTTTCTTATTATTAGTGTAACTTGTCATTAGATTGGAGAGAGAGAGAAAAGAGGGGAACAGTAAAAGTCAAAATAATTTGATGTTTTTATGAGTGGCTCTTTGAATGTTTCTGTGCCCTGGGTCTGTGGCCTGAATACAAACTGTTACATAATGAATGAGTGCTTTACTCAGGGAATAAAGATTAGCAGCTGACCCCTTTTACATCATCATCTTATTTCAGGAACCAGAACCTCTT
>OMNW01003055.1:2693-19432 GCA_900303245.1 Selene dorsalis
GGAAGGAAAATTTTTTTTTTTTTTTTTTTTTGTGCCTAGCATCTGACTGAGGCTTGTCACACTTATTGTCATGTCCCTTTAACCCCAGCTGGGCAACTCCATTATTCCCCCTCTATTGTAATGTTAATGCTGTGTTATCTGTGCGAGGGACAAATATGCAAGGGACAATGGGGATGTAGACATGCATTCAATTTATGCATCCATAATTGCTTTTGATGATGTAGATAATTATGTTGCACTCCGGAGAGTTTTTGCACCGGGCAATTTACGGAAAAAACCTTGAAGCCTTTGTATTTCCTGATCAACTGTCCCATGTAAATACCATTTTACCAATATTCTTCTTGGTAAAAACACTATTTTAGTTTCATACAATGCTTTTGTTTTGTTTTTTTAAATCACTTAGCTCACAAACTGTGTATTCATCATTGAGATTTGGAGTACTTCTGTGCCACTGAAATAATAACAGCCGACAAAATCGCTCCTTGAAGAGTGATTGCAGAGCTCTCAGAAGCAGGTTTTATATCTTCTGCCACTGCTGCACTACTTTTATTGGAAAATGTCTTTTCCATGCGTCAAAGTAAAATTTTGTTAGCAAGAAGCCTTGCTAAACGTTTTAAGAACGTGTACAAAGCGGAACAATGTTCAGATTTGTCTTCAGGGTTCAGATTTGTTCAGATTGTATGTTGTTGTATGTCACTGTTGTTGTAACCAATGATGATGGTCCCCTAACCTTAAAGAAATCCTCTTTTTTTTTTTTTTTTTAACCCAAGTCACTGTCTTTTTCTATCCCTTACCGAACCATAACCATTTGTAAGCATAGTGGTGTTTGAGATTCCTTGCTCCTGCCCAGCATGGTGTTGCTCCTATAGTGTGCATAAGACCATTGAATACAGAGCTTTTATTGGTATTGGACTCTCTTATATTCTGAATACTTCTTTCACCTTAGTAAAGGATGTTGCCTATTTCACTGTATACAGTTGTGAAAACAGACTTTAAAGGCTTTAAATGTGTTAGCCTGCAGTTTGTAATGTAAATAACACAAAGCTGGTCTCTAAAATAAATACGTGTTTTTGTGTTCCTTTGATTATCTGATCTGATAATACAATTCTCCTCCTCCTGTTCCCTGCTGCCGGTCTCAAACTCACGGCAGAGCATCTGATTGAAGTTGCTGGGGCAGGTTGGATCGAAAGACCCCCTGTGATTAGGAGGTCAGCAAGTCTGAAAGATCGCACTCTTCATCCTCATCCTCTAATCACAGTCTATATAAAACAATCTTAGCACCACTTAACCTACGCAGAGGTCCTGATATGTCTTGGCATGCTCTGTCTCTATTAATCAATCAGCTTCAGGCCTTCATGAGCTCTTAGATGCAAATGTGTGTTACAGCTTTAGGTTAAATTTCACCATTCATCTTTTCTTTTCTTCTCTTTTTTGTTTTGTTATAATCACTCAGGTCGCGGCTGCCAAACTCTGGTGACATACATGTAGCTTAAATATGAGACTAACACAATGAGTCGCAAAAATGAACATCTGTAAATGTAAAAATTCACAAATCACTTCTGTTAAATCTGGGAATCACTACACATGACCAAATATTTAAATGAGATGCCGTTTCTCCAGTGTGTGTTTGAGGATTTATAATCAAATAAGCTTTTCACTATTTCACAGTAGCACAACAGTTTCCATGAAAATCATTGCGGTGTCCCAGTCTGTCAAATCTGTCACCCCCACCCCCACCCAACTTTATTCTCACTGGAGAGGCACAGTATGATGATACTGACAACACAATTTAAGAAGCAGAACAAACTCAGCTTTCTTGTTTTCTGGTGACAGCTGTGTGCTGTCACTAATACAGACTTAACTGGTGAGGGAGATGATGAATATGAGACTGATGAAATTCAGCAGCCTTCACCTCTGTTGGGCTGTTGGTTTAAAACAAAGGGCTTTGATAGACTTGTATAATCTTTGACAATATGATGCAAATAGATTTGTGTTTTAAAACCAGGCAGTGTGATGATTAAAAGAAGAATTCCTAAGCATCATCTATCTCCAGTGCTGGAATATGACTAAATACACTGACTCATACTCAAGCCATAGTTTGACATTTCACTTGTTTGTTTCCTGGTTGAGATTTAAATGATAAGACTATCTGTTAAATAAAAGAATAATAATAGGATATAGCAAGGAATATTAATGTTTGACCTTTAACTTTTTTGTAGGTAATGCTAATAACCTTAATACCCTAATCACTGTGTTTCTGGAAACTAAGTCTGAACACAACAATAAATTTAAATTTATTAGCAAATAGTTTTGCCCTATTTTCCGATTCAGCACTTATAGAGCAATATTGTAACACGTTTGTGTGCAACTTCAATATTCACTCTCTTTTATCTCTGTTTTTGGTCTCTTCCAACTCCTGAGGGAAATATCTGGATCATTCGCTGCTAAACACTCCACCATGTTTACCAGCTTGTTGTTAACAGTGTCTGTCTGGTTGTTTGGTGATGGGCAGGTAGGATACGGTGGCTTCTAAAATCTTGTTTGCTGCAGCTGCATGCTGTGGCCAAAAAGTGCACTATGAGGGCGGTGAGAGTAAACAAAAACAGTAAAGAGGAGGCTGGCCAGTTAAACAATGTGCTGACATTCTCTATAACGCTCAATGAATTCAAGAGGAACTGCAGATTCAAGGGGTCGTTCGACTAAATTTCACATTTGCTATGTTATTTCATACTTTAAGTAAGATTTTGAATGCAGGACTTGATTTGTTATATGCATTTTTACAGTGTGGAACTGCACCTCAACAGATGCTGTAGCACTTCATCCATCTCATCTCAGTTTGTGACAGTAAATCAAAAGAAAAAATAAGAAGTCAGGTGTGATGTTTGCACTGGTGAATGGTTTCTGACTTTAGCTGAAGTTGAATACTTTAACGCTTTTCATGCCATTAACCTCAACAATTTTCTTGTTGCGATACCATGGTAGTTTTTTTTTTCTGCCTCAAATGTGCATGTAATGATGCTACCAAGGGTCAGCTTCATTGTGAGAACTGACAACACGTTCCACTACGCACTTTGAATCTGGAGGCCGCTTCACTGAGGCTGACCACGTAATGTCCCTCCCCTGCTGCTGTGTACAGTCAGGGAGATGCATCGAATGGCTGCTCCATCTTCTGAGGCTGGCTGGGCTGCTTATGAGAGGAACATAAACTAGCACGCAATATCCCATTGTCTCTGGCCACTTAGTTCCTCTCATTGTTAGAGGTTATTTTGCCCTTATGAGGGGCAGAAGGTTTTCAGTGTCAGTGGCGGGTGATTAATGACTCACTGCGGCTCCCTCCTGCTGAAAAGTGCACACTCAGTCTAGACTAAGATTTCCCCAACCTACCGCCTCCTTACCAAGGAGACATCCATACACCAGTTGAAGAATTTTATATCCCAGAGAGAGCAATGTCCCCCTGAACTTATTTAACACACTGAATCAAAAGGAGAGAAAAAAAAAAAGTAATTGATTGTTAAGTGGAAAGTCACATTTACGTCACTCGGCTCCCTCATGGTTAATCAAGTCCAATTAGCTGAATGAGTGGAGGAATACCGTGTTTACAGTCAGAAGCTGGACTGTGAATTGATCTGTTAGAGGGTGAGATCTGTTGTGTTTCTTGTGGCTGCACGACAGCAAAGGTATCAAGCAGCGGCATCGTTGACGAGGCCGTGCTGGGTGTCAGAAAAATACAAACATGATTTATTGTGTGTAGAAAATGAGACAGTTCTGCCTGCGTGGTTGGCACCTTTGACAATCCAACAAATCTCTTAGTGTTTTGAGCAAAGACGAAAGGAAGCACTCCTGAATAATGAAAGCATGCGTTCCTCTTCCATGAGGCACATGGTGGGAGTGTTTCACAGGGACGCTGTGTCTTCCTACTGTGGAAACCACGCAGAGAGCCACCTTTGTTTCCTGACCTTTACCATCAAGCACTATTCTTGTTTCCAAATCCCTCCGAGTGCAAGAAACAACCAGACTCTGCTGGGGCCTATATGACTCAAATTATATCATTTGTCCAATTTGCTATTGTTTCATCCATGTCAGGATAATTTGCTTTGGGTTTCTCTGTAATGTCTTGGGTTTTGTCTACTCTCCCCGAGAGACCTGCTATACAGTGTGTGCCCTAGATAGACTGTTTATCAAGTGCCCCGTGTTCTGTCAAGTTGACTTTCCAACCATGATGCACAGATAAAATGTACAGCTTCATTTCACTGGCAGTCTCAGGAGGAATAAGCCTGTGACCGCAGCCGGAGCCTGTTTACCTGGGGCATTAATTGGGTCAGAGTTAAAAGTGCGGCGGAAATGATCTTGCCGAGGATAAAGACAAGGCAGTCATCATTACTCAACACCTACTGTATTATGACAGCTTCATCTCTCCCTCAGTAGCCATCCCACTCCTAATTAATCTCATCATCTCTCCTAACAGTTGGACGGTCAGCAGCCAAACAGATTCAGCATATGTTATCATCTCTACCACCACTCTGAAACCATTTCTCCAGCAAAGTGAAAACTAGATCTGTCACTATGTTTACTTCGAGAAGCCAAGTCAGCCTGTCAAGATCAGAGTTTGATGCGTTCACCTCAGCCAATACCACAAAACCCTCCCTGATCTATTTTATTTGCCTCAGCGTCGAGGCGGCAGATGCATTCGCAACCAGTCTGTGTGAATTATAATCAATTTCTGCATTCAATTGATTCATCAGAGGTTATAGTATTTTATTTTTGCCTTGTAAAAAAAAAAAAAAAAGGTTGAAGCTTTGTAATCAGTGTCAGATTTTGACAACTGGTGGCAGCACGCTCATTAATCAACTTGTGAACTCGGTCATTTTCTGCCTCCTGGGTTCACTAGGCACAGACAGCAGTTACAGACAGCGGCCACCGAACGCAGTGGTCTCTCTGACAGCTCCGTCTGGCTCTCTCCAAATCATACAGCCAAGGCCTTTCCTGTGATGACTGCAGCCAGTTCACAGGAACAGGGAGAAATCAGTAGTTTTTGCCATTAATAATGTTGAAGTGTTGAAACATCATCACCCCGCCTCCTGTTTTTGCAGGTATGGGTGTCATGCTTCTCCAATTAATTGCTTGCTTGCCAAATGTATCTTTGCACATTATCTTGTTCTATCTTTTGATTGCATGTGCTTAATCCTTATCATAATTGGAGTTGCACACTGCCACTGGGCCAGTCATGTCTCATACCAAATTAGGCTTAAAATTGTTTACTGAAGTTTGGATGCTCCTCACTTTAGCTATGAATTTAATATCTCAGAAACCAATTATGCAGCTGCAGTAAAGATTAAGAATTAAAAAAAAAAAAAAAACCCAAAAAACAGAGATGCAATGACATTTGGTGTGGGCATCTATTGTTCCCTTTTTTTTTAGTCTGACAGGAGATGATATGCTTCCACACCAAGCAGTCCAGGCTCCTTGTGTATTTTATTAGTTCTTAACAGCACATGAACAACTCCCTGGGCAAACAAATCAGTCCCCTCAACCATCAGGATACCGGTGAAGCCAGTCCTCCCTGGAAGTGCTTTAAGTCTCAGGCAGAGCACAAAGAGGAATAATAATCATAACCATGAATGGGCTACATGGGTAATGGAGCACCTCCTCTATATTGCTGCTTGCCATGTGAAGGTGTTATTTTCACACAAGTTGTGAGATGTTAGCACGTCGTAAAGGCAGCGAAAGGTCAACACAGCACCTATAGCCATTAGCGAAACTCAAATGTGATGCGTTAATTCGATCAAACAACCTTGTTCCACACAGACAGGCATAGATCTATAATCTTGACTATATTCAGGCGCGTAATTACAAAATTGTGTTTTGATATTGATTCCACTGGTTCTTTAACAAAACTAAAGGCTTAATCCGTAATTTGTTTAATTAGGTAGAAAACCTGATATGTGTTCATGTTTATTTTTACATTATTTGATACCTAAGATAGAATTGTTATGCCATATTTACTTAAGACTTGATTTCAATAAACATCTATCTTAGCATCAGTAGCCTAAACATCCGACATCAGAAGCCTCGATTTGACTATTTGAACATTTTTGGTTAAACTTTGCATTTTGGTTATTTTACATGACATTTTCCTATTTTGTGCCTTTAGTCACAATGTTTTGACGTGGGCGGGACTCTGGAGGAAAAAGGGTGATGGTGTTTTCCCACTGTCAGTCAAACTGTGTTAGAGTTTTGAGCAGAGTGCTAACTCCTCAGAAATGATAACAAAAAATAGTTTCTTTTATTGGACTTTCTCATTTATTTAGTCATGAATATTTAATTTTAGAGAGAAATAATTAAGATTTCAAGCCTGCCAGTCAATTTGAGTGTGACGGCAGTGCTGTGCTTTGTATTTAGGTGCTCAGGCAGTGGGGCTGACCTTTAATAAAAACACTCAAACTGATATGAAATCAGTTTTTATTTACTTGCACTCAACTGCTTGAATCAGCTCAGTCCCCTGCCTGTATATGTGTGTGTATGTGCATGTGGTGTATCTCCGTAAATTACTGCACAAATGTGAAGTGTGAATATAGTTATCATTACTATGTGTATTAAAGTAAGTTTGGCCACGAGATTAACTATATTTAAAAAAAAAAAAAATACACACATGGTTCCTCTGAGGATTTTCAGTTTACTTTGGCACAACATGCATAGAAAAGAACAGCCATGAAGTCAAGTGAGCAGTTTTACAAGTTAAGACAAAAAAACGCTGATAACACTGGAGATGATATTAGAGTTTTTACTCAAGCTGCTGCTGAAGCACAGAAGCCGTTGTCTCTTGTTTTCTAAGCTCCGCTCATGCAGCTTTCATGACCTTATGATCTTGTGTGCATTAGTTATGGTATGTACAGTGCACCTTTTCACTGATCTCATTTAATGGCATCTTAAAGCTGTGAGTTAAGAGCCTTGCCGAGAGCCGGTGCCATGTGTCCGACTGTTGGTCCAGTCTTAAGACAGTATTGCAGGTCCTTGTGAAAGGTATTTCTTATCCTCTGCAGTCTCTACGGACGCATATTGGCAGATGCTGTTTGCTCTGTTAATTAAATTTCCTCTTTGCAGCAAATGAGGTCATATTCCAGCATTGGTGTAATGTCTCTCTCATGTACAACAAAGGGGATGCAGAGAGTCCAGGAATCTTTACTGAAACAATCAAGTATATCATTGTTTGTCTGTGGATCTATATTTTTGAGGAGCATCGCCACGGTGAAATTTGATGCCACTGCTTGTGGTTTTTATTGCTTCAATTTTACAGACAGTTGGGATTAATGTCCGTCTCTGTAGCTTCCAGTAAAAAAAAAAAGGGGGCAATAATGTAAGAGCCTTTTCCATTATTCTGAGGCTATACAGGATGAAATCATTTGTTCTTAACTCAGCTCGCAATACTGTTAAGATTGTAACTGTGCACCATTTAAAATGTCGTTCATCATGATTCATGTCTTATTGACTTCATTAGAGATGATCTCCTGGGTGACTGTTGGTGCCAAAATCATTTTTCCAAGCTATAAATAAGTATATGTTTCATGCTATCAACGGGTGATTCTCAATGACATATGTGTTACAAACCTGGGAAAGTGATATGAGTATATGTGTGTTTACAGGCACATTGACAGACATGGGCAGGGTTAAGAGAGGATATCACCGAGTGTCTTATTTGTTTACAGCGGTACATGCTGTCATAACTAAATACCACAGTGAAAGACATGCTTTTGAAGCGAGAAGAAATAGTTATTTTCTCTAATTGGAAATGCTCACTTCCAGCGAATGAGTTAGGCTGCACAGATAAGTTAAGTAAAAGTGGCCATCCAATTAAACAGCTTGGGAAATTTCCATTTTGATATCCATTTTCTTTCGTTAGCCATGTCTCTTTTGTTAAGAAACACTCAAGCTGAAATGAAATCAAAGGTTTTTATTTACCTGTTCCAGCCGTTCATACAAATTCAGTCCCCTGTCTTAGGCAGATACGACAGTGTCATTTTGTTGAAAACCATTCTGTGTGTCTCTGCCTGTTTTAATTAGTTCAGAATTTAGCATGACCAAAACTATTTGAGAGTGCCTAAAAGCTAGGAGGTCCGACGACAATAAACATGATGAAATTCTAAATGTTTGGAAGTGCAGAAACAAAACAATTTAGTGCATTTAATATTGGAGCTGATTAGAATAAATGTTGTCATTTTGAGTTTAACTGGTTCACTAAATAGTCTCCGCAAAGTTCTGGAGGTTATTTTCAGTCTAATTCACTTCTGTGTTTTGCAGCATCAACATCCACTGTATGTTGTCTGTCTGGCTATGTTGTGTGCATGGTAACACTTTGTATCTGTTTCAGACACATGGATAAGGCATTACCCTGGTTTTGAGAAACCTACATGGGTGTATGAGCTGGAGTCCAATGTAAACACTTTTACCAGGTTTCAGAAACATCTCACGGTGGCTGAGATGGTGAGGAAATCAAGACATAGCTGCAGGCAAACAATCATAATATACAACACTGGGATATGAATGTTAAGGTTTTTCATGTTCCATCTAAACATCATATCTTATAAAGAATGAAAAGCAGGATAACGCTCACAGTCAGGATAGTATTGCATATGTAAACACACTCTGTGACTTCTGTTGAGACGCACTATTAGTTAACGAAAGGCCCTGATTGGCAGCAGCTGTCCATTAGTTTTTCATCTTGTCAAATTAACATATATTTAGTCTGTTTGTATGTAATACTACATGTATATCAGTAATGTAGGATAGAAAGAAAGGGGCACACTGTGCTCTGTTTCCTTGACTTGTCTCTGACACCAGTAGCCGAGCACTTGTTCGGAGGGAAGTTCATTAATATGCATTTACATAACAATGCTCCCACTGGAGACCACTGATGCATATGTGACTGGTGTAGTAGCATTGTAGAACTGCATTATGAGACAACAAAGGGCCTGACAGGGGCACAGCAAATAATACAGAGAGGGACTTGGCAAGACAAAGTCTATTTACAGTCGGAGGACAAAAGCACAAAACGTCTTTTCACTGTTATCTCCTGCTTCATCTCTTCTTCACTCAACACTTTGGGAACCAACAAGTGAAACGGTGAAATAAGCAAATACTGAAGTCACGGCTGGAGTAATTAATGACTGGAAATGAAAGATAGTGTGTGAAAGAAATCACATGTAAACTGAAGAATGAATGAAGATGAAGCTTCTATTGTTTCCTCAGTATTTTCAAATGCTAAAAGCTTCAAGGGGAAAAAAAAGAGCGAGAGGTTTAGGCTAAAAGGCATGTTACAGCTGATCTGTCTCCAACGTTTGCACCCACTTGAAGGTTAACATATAGTTTTCTGAAATAGATTTTTTTTTTAAACTGCCATATTTATTATGTTTTAGACTGATTTACATATACACAAGAGAAAGGGCCTTTTTTTGCCAAGAGAAAATGTTTTGTACTCTGTGAAAGTTGATACAAAGCAACATTTGGACAGCATCGATGAAGAAAACTGTAAATGTTGTTTCCTGGTAACTGGTTACTATGTGATAAAAACAAAAAAGACTCAGTCACGTTTTTGGGAACAGTTGCCAGTAAACTCTGCTCACACAGCTTCTCTCCATGTTGACTGACTTTTAGTTTTTAGACCCTACGTAATAATAAAATGAGCGGTACAGACTAAGCTGACCCGACAGTGATAGGGAGGCCGGTCCATAAAGTTTGAGCTGAAATGCAATTTGTTTTGACCCTGTGCTGAGCGACATTTAAGAGCGATCGGTCAGATAGTGTTAGAAGTTCAGCTATACATGAGGTTGCCAAGCCATAAAAGCTTTGAATGTGATCAGGAGGATCTTAAATTGAATCCTGAAGCATGCAGGGGACCGCTGTAAGTCGGCCACAATGGGGCCCGCTAAACGAATATACTCTCTTCATTTAGCATTGGCCGCTCTGTTCTCAACCAGCTGAAGCCGTGAAACTGCAGAGACTCACTTTAGCATAAGGAAAATAAGGAGTTACAGTAATCCAGGAGGGACATGATAAAAGCATGGATGATTTTCTCATACAATGCTCTTGGGCAATACTGAAGTGATTCTGGCAGGAAAAAAAACAAGACTGAAGCAATTTCTCAATATAATGGTCAAAAGTCAGGTTTTGATCGAACATGGAACCATCTGCTAGAAATCTTTGGTGTCGTGTTTTGACCAAAGAGGACGGCAGATGGCTTGATATTCCCTGCTAAATGTCTGATGTATGGACTAATAGTCTTTCAAACATAGTCTGGGCCAAAACACGTCAATATGAAGCTTTGAATTACATTTTCAAGCTTAGTGAAGAATAAATGAGGTCATGTGTAAATAAGTCATCACCGGGACTTCTGCTTCTTATGAAAGGGGAGGAAATAGCCATCAAGTAAAAAAAACAAATTCAAAACAAGAACGTTTTGAGTGCTCTTGTGTTTAACAGACTGCTGCTAAATGTGCCACATAGCTGCACTGAGTCCTAGGACACTCCCAGAAGCAAGAATCCATAATTTCTGCAATAAAGTGAAACAAGAGAGGATTTTCCACACCCTGTTACCTGTGATGTCACACTGATGTGCCCATCCACAAACGGTGGGGTGGAGAAAATGCAAAAAGGTCACTGAGAGAGCAGCCACTATAATTTTCTGGTCATCAGACTACATATTACAACTATCACTACCTGCTCAATAGAGCTGTGGCCCATTCATTGAGCTGCCCTCAGGCTGTGCAGAGTCTTCTTTGTTCTCTGGCCAAGGGACGTTCAAGTTCATGATGCTCTTTCTTCGACTGAACTGTGGCAGTGTCGGTATGTTTTTCATCCAAATGTTACATCATTGTAAACCCCCCAAATATTCTGCAACATAATGGGTTTCTGCCAAGCTCAGCAATGCAAAAAACACACAACATGATTGGATAGTTTAAGGCTCCTATATGGCACTTTTTTTTTATTAGTTTTTTTTTGTTTTATGGTCGTGTGGAAACCAGTGCTATAGAGAACCAGAAACATTTCTTCCTGCAATAATCAGTTTTTTTTAGTTTTTTTTATTTCTCCATGAAGTTCTGGTATTTTGTTTCTATCATGTACACATTCAGAACTCCCCTTTATTACCCTAATTGAAATTAAAGAAAGGATGAAGTCAACACAAACAGAGCACAGGGTAAAAGGTGGGAAGGATATTAGGGCCCACAGCTGGAGAGGTGCCATAAAAATCATGGTAGGTTGTATGAATTAATTAAGCAGGGCCCAGAGCAATATTCCTTCAAGGATCCCAGAATTCCTTGCTATGTCTTTGCATGACCTGACTTTAATGAATTGAGGGAATTGACATATTTTTGTAAACCAACGCAGAAGTTGCTGCTCATGGTTTGCACAGTAGATCCAATCTTAAACTCTGGCTTACAAAACGCAATTGACTGCAAAGCTGATTCTTTAAAGGGAATATACAGACAATTAAAACTATATTTTATTAATTTGGTGTCTTGGGCTTGACAGTTGTGAAGCAAACTGAGTAAACTGCTTCCTTGATTGATGTACATCTCATCGGGTGCTTGTTCGACTTGTGCTGTCTGATGTTCACTCTCTGTTAGGCCACATTATCACAGATTAAAGCATAATCCACTTATATTGGCTGTTATCCACCAGAGTTAATGTTTGTCTGTGGATGGAAACTAATTTGAGCCAAAATCTATTTTACAGCTTTAAAATCCACATTAAGGTGAGTGAATAGTTGTTGTTCAATCTGTCAAATCGTTGCTCTTGTACTTATTAAAACCTGAAGCAGTTTATTCAGTGGGATCTATTGTAAAATGAGGGTAGTGTAAAAAAGAGATATACAGCATTTACGTACAGCACATGAAGTACATTACCAGGTTAGTTAGCTGTTGTTTTGCTGGACTACAATAAGATGCTATGACACTTTGCAGTTTGAGCGATTTAATTTTTACAGTGTTTTTCCATTACCATAAATCCACTCAATTTTTACTCGACTCAATACATGAGAAATCTATGTAAATTTAAAAAAGAAAGACGGAGCTGAATCCCATCAGCTGAATATGAGGCCTACAACAGATGAGTACGATTTCCTGTTGTATAGTGTAGGTGTTGGTCAGGCTGACACCGAGAACACATGGAAGATTAAAGTGGCCGATAGGAAGTCTCTATTAAATTTGCATTAACACATTGTGTAAATCTGCTGATGATTGCCTCACAGAGACCCCATGGTTCAGCGTGCCATCCCCAGCTTCTGTACACTGGCCAGATGGCCACTTCAGAATGAGATTGACATAGTGTTTCAAACTGATTTCATGCTAACTCTCAGGAGAGGGAGACAGACCATCCGCTCTGTTGGGAATCGGGATTACAAAATAGCCAATTAAAAAGGAAAGTGGTGAAATCTTGGCCTGATAAGGCGGAGATTAAATCGGTTATAGTTTATTAGGCAAAATTACTTATTAGAAACTATTCCTCTCCAAACAGATTTCCATTACCAGCCCAACTCCTTTTTATCTGCACTCCTTTATCTGATGGCTGCACTCTGTAATTATGAATCCTCCAAATAGCAATTATGACACCAATTGGACAGCATTTCCTCATACATTTCATTTATTCTCCATTATGGCTTTGAAATACTGAACATCTTGAAAATCTCCTTGTAAGACAACAGATGAATCTGACCTTGCTTCTCCAAACAAAACATCATCTTAATTATGATGAAACTAATGTTTTGAGAAAGAATCTCACTTAATTTGTTGCTATTGAACCTCAAAAAAACAATCATGTCAGTTTTCTGTCCTTGTTTCCCAGCATCCATCATGTGCCCACCCGGTGCCATGTGTAATTACTCCTAGAGAATGGCTGAGCAGATGCGAGGGCTGTGGGTGAGAGTGAATCAGGAGGCTCCAGCGGGTCCCAGTGTCCCCGGATAACTGGTGCCTGCTCTGCTTTGGAGGCATCTGTGCAGCACCTGTGGACAGAGCAGCGCCCCACCTGCTACCAAACATATCAGCTGTCTATTTCTCCACCAAAGCCCCGGGCCTCCCCTACAGCCTCTCCCCCAGGTCAGCCAGGTTCATGAGAAAGCCACCTCTAAGCTTTTCTCACCTTCCACTAGTTCCTGAACATTAAAGAGCTCCTCGGTTGGTCTGAGGTTGATCTGCTACCTGGGACATCCTCTGACCCTAATGCTGCTCGACCTGCCTTCTAAAACACTGTCAATCTCCCACCATACCTGAGAGCTCAGCAGCTATTGGCCGACTGCAAAACACACAGGCAGTATATTATACCTTACTGCTTTGCTCTAACCAAACACCAGGCTCATATCTTGAACGCTAGCGACGGATCCCTTCATTCTCTTCTAAGGGCCTGCAACAGTCGCTGAATCAGATTGATATAGATTGAATTCTTACCCTGCCTATTGTGAACAGTCATTTGTATTCATGAAATCAAAGTATTTACCTCTGAGATGAGCATCTACTACGTATCGGTACATATACTGGAAGCTGAAGTGTTGATAACATGAAGCAATAATACCCGATCGCATTTCCATCTCACCTTTCATCTGAGAATCCTAAAGCCCTTTACTTTGTCTGGAGATAACCGATCCTCTGCCAGTACAATGCACACCAGAGTAATTGCAGCAGGGAGATGAGGATTCCTTAATTTTTGTTAGAAATTAGAGCAATGTGGACCTGACAGTGAATTTAATACCTGTGCCCATAAATGCTATGGCACATATTATTTTTTTTTGTCATCCACTCAGCAAGGTTTGCATTTAGCTGCCTATAATCATTTCCTTCAGGACACTGAGAAGTCTTATTTTATGATTATTGAGAATGAAAAGGTTTGATTTTTTTTTTTTTTTGCTGTGGTGAAACCTTTTCCCTCCCTATAGTATTTATTTGTGGTAAAATGCAGGAATCAACGTTTCGATTACACACCTGATTGTTGACAGTGTCTGTGGTCTCAAGGTGTTAATGCAACAAAGTCAAACAAATATTAAGGCTCTACTTTTTAAAATATTTGTAATTTTAGGTGGTATAAAAACATGGCACCACCACAACAAAACATGAAATCACAATGTCAGTAAGTCTCCACTGAGGCTGTATCATGATATCATGATAACAATATTATCGTGTTGTTATCTATTGAGAAATTTTGCCTCAGGTTCTCGAAGATTTTCTGAAGAAGCTTTTTGGAGGAGAGAAACACTCAAGAACCACAAGCAAGTCCATTTGTATTCGTGTATTCGAGTAAAAATGCTGTTAGTCATGTTACTCAGTTAACCGTTCACATATTCACCACATTGTATATTCTGGTGAATAAACTTGACTCAAATCCGAATGTGTGGAGAGAGAGTCTATAAGCATAACTGTACAAAAGTGTACAAAAAAACACATTTACACTTTTGGGACATTGAAAAAGTAACCATACCGACTGATCTACAAGCCCTATCATATGCCAGCACTATGCTGTCACGTATGTATATTAACACAATATCAATATTTCATTCTTAGAATATCACAGTTAACATTGTCATGTTGGTATCACAACATCGCCAGTTGCTGTATTGTATTAGCATTTGGAGCCTTGGCTAGCAATTGCTGGCATGTCTTAAAAGTTCAAGTGTTTGCACTCCATCAGGCTGTTGGCCTCGTTGTTTTAATCTGCTGTTGGCATGTTTATAAAAAGGGAAAAAAAAAAAAAAAGCTTCAGCTGTTCTATCAATTCACCAAAATGGCTTATTGAAAAACTGGCATTGTTTCATTGTGCCATCTATGGCGTAATAGCATATGTGATGCTGGTGCCTCTGGTAATTTTCATATGCATGTTCATATGTTACTCTATACAGAGAAAATAAACGGGTGGGGGGGGGGCTTCAGCTGCTGGAGCAGAGGCTCTGAGTGCAGATATTGCATGAAGAATTGTGATGAGGGATATTGGGAGACCCTATTTGATTTCATTAGAAGGAAAAATTAGATGAAAGTCTTGATCTCAGAGGACACTTAGCAGTGCCTCTGGCAAATTGACAGACACAATGCTGCTTGATTTGTAACCAAATCTGAACAGCTGACTGGCAATGAATGCATCTTACAAACAGGGCGTTTGGTTAAACAAATGATTTTTCCCTTATTGATAAAGAAACCAGTTACTGGAATATCACATGATGGAGAGCCAGCATTTATGTGCATCTATGGTGTTCATCCTAACAGGATTATGGCCCAAGAGGCCATGCCTTGTAAGGCGTATGATGATGATGATAGGATGTCCTGCTTCCTTAGGCCAACATCACACTATATTACTCTACAATATAAGGATTTACTGTGTTGTGGCATTCATCTCAGGTTATTTTAATGACTGTGAAACTTTTACTAAAAGACTACATATTTATTTCTATGTCAGAATATGTGTTAAGATTTAGGAAAACAGCTTAAATGTGTTGTATTGACAAAGTAAAAATGAACATATCTGCATGAATAATTCAAAAATATTCAATAAATATTCAGATTCTTGCACTGAAACAATTGCTGCAGCTTTTCATGTGCTTGATGTCACTTTGATGTGCTACATTTTTTAAACTAATGGCCCATCGTATACACAGTGGCCTTTAGATGAAGACGATTGTCCCTTTTTGCACAATTACAGATCACATTTGCCAGCCCCCTGGCCTACCCGCAGATTTGTTTTCACATGGTGTTCTGGTCTGAGTGGCTGTCAGGGTCTTCTTTATTCATCCGTGGCTGACAATCATACTTTATTGAGAATGGAAAAGTGACGGCTAATTGATTTTACAGGGATACCGATGGAGAGACAATGAATGTGCCATCAATTCAATCCGCTATTTAATGGTTCCAATTTAGTCTGTAAATGCTCACTAAACTAATTTCACTGGGTGCAGCAATCTGAAAAGCTATCATATCTCTAATCTCCTCCTATATATTCATAAGGAAAAGGGAATTTAGCCAATTCCAAGGTGTGGAGATGATCTGTTAGTGCAGTGTAAATGTTTAGAACGCGGCAATTGAGTTCATTTATAAGGATATGAAAAGTTTTATTGGCAGGGTCAGTGGAGTGGAACTGTTGGATAATAGGCAGTTACCGAGAAGTGTTTGAAGGCTACGAAGCATAGAGATGTAGGGAATAAAATGCCGGGACATACCGTAATCGGAAGCTAAACTGAAATTCTGAAACGGCACGGCTGTTAGATTCCCACTGATAAAAGGTTCAGTGGCAGAGGCCATTGCTATTCAACCATCTATTTATTTTCCTCTGTGCAAGCTCTTCAATTTTGGCCAAAAGTAGGAAGCAGTGAGCCGCATATGCCAATGTGGTGTGAGATGGTGATGTGGATGCAATGGGGCTCTATTTTTCCATCAGAGCCTCTCCCAAACCCAATCATCATCGGATATGGCTTTGACTCCGCAAAGAGAACAGGATGTTAATATGGCTATTCTCTCAATAAAGGGAAAATACACAGTAGTCTTTCAAAGATGAGTTCATTCAATTCACAACACAATTCAGTGCCCATCAGTGTGACCCCAATACTTGCTTTTCTTCTTCTGTCATTTCCCGTATTTTTAGCACTCTCCCCATTTATTTCTCCCTCTTGGCTTTACGTGGACAAACACACACACACACACACACACACACTCTCTCTAAACTTAAGGATAATTTCCACTGGAGACCAACACACCCCTGAACCAAATTATCTT
>OMNW01003055.1:28776-42614 GCA_900303245.1 Selene dorsalis
ATTCACCCCTGCTGATGAGCAGGTGAGGTTGGGAGATTGAATGCGCCAAAAGTATAAAAAGTTTCAAACGTTCAATAAAGAATATACAACATTTTCCACTCATCAGCTCCGGCTCTCTCTCATTTCAAGGCAGAGTAAATAAAAGGCTAATCATTTGTTGTTCTTTTTTTAAAAAAGTGCATTTTCTCACATCGCTTGGTAAAGAATCGCTTGGTCTTTATTTATTTAACATGTCAAAGTTTAACTCCATGAAGTGCTATTATGTCAAGGACTGCTTCTCACGCCCCTTTTTGTTCTGTGTGGTTGCATATTTTCATCTTTGAGGGGGCTTTATTTAGATAACAGGGACTGTTCTGGTTTCTTATAGTGACACCATACCATACAGCAATTAAATGTGTTGCACTTGTTTTGTGCTGCCACCGAATTACTTGGAGTTACTGCTTGAATCAAGCCGCGTGTTGATAACAAAGCACCCACTGTTATAATGTGGGCATAATGTGTAGGTGTTATGTGTTATGTGAGCGTGTGTGCTCTTGTGTCTGTGGTTTTCTTTATTTATTTGTTTTTTTGTTTTTTTTTCATGAAGCTGAAGTATGATTTCTATTCATTTGGAAACAAAGAATCACTACTGTAGCTCAAAGTTCAACTTTTATTGAAAATGGAGAAGCATGTCTTTGAATTGATGATAATCCCTCAGTCCATAATGTAGAGGCTGCAGCTGCATGTTTAGCTTTATATTTGGAAAGAGTCTTAAACCAATTAAAAGACAATATAACAGCGCAGCTTTCATCTTTTGTGTGTTTATCATTATTTTATAGTATTTACTTTTGACTGGACCACAGAAATGGTAGCAGCCCTAAAAACACAAATGTCACTCAGTGACTGAGTGAGTGAGTGATCAAGTTATGTCATTGGTTGGCAGTTCAAGTGTTTGAGTTCCCCCTTGGGTTGTTGCACTTCAGAAATGAGAACTAACTCAAAACATGCACTAGAAAAACTGAGAAGTTTTTAAGAGGAAATGGATCAAGGACAGGGTGAAAGATAAAAGTGAGAAAAGCACCCAAAGCAATAAATTGATGCCTCTGGCCTTCTGAAGTGTCTTGCTCAGAAATGAAGACACTTTGTCACAAGCAAGTATATCATTTATGTATTTAAACAAACAGCCACCATGAACTTTTGTTTAGTGAATTACAACATTTTTACTTCGCAATGCTCTTGAAGAAGGTGCAAAAAGACTGTACTCTTCCTGACTTCACTTTCATCTTTATTAATTTTTCCCCCCAACTTGCCATCATATATGTGAAAACGTATGCTGCTTTATGGTTCACCTGCTAACTGTGAGATTAACTTTAGTTTTTCACGCTCACAAATGAGAATCATTTACTAATTTGTGAACAAATACACAAGATTCAAATGTCATGGCAAGATGTGGATAATGAAAATCACAACTTAATGCCATTAAGAAAAAAAAAGAAAAGAAAAAGATTTTCAGCAGGTTCATCTGGTGAAGCCAGCCAATGATCTGTCAGCAAGGATAGTGTAGTTACTGGGTATTGAAGTGGTTGCGCATTAAAATTTTAATGGTCACAACTCCCCTCCATCACTTGATTGAGAGTTCCTTCAACTGTACAGTGGGGAACCACTGCTCTGAGCAGCCATTTTCATTGGTGTTCAATGTCTCTTAATTTGGGACACCAGTAGTGGGTCTCAATACTCAACACACTGAGTATTCTTATTACGACCCTGAGGTCAAGGGGGGTGTTGAGGCGATACACTACTGCTATGTGATAAGAGGGTGGGGGTGTCCAGTGTGACATTTTGTCTGGGAAGGCAGAATTTCTAGTAGCACCCCTGCTTGTAAAACCTTGTAAGCTTCTTTGCCTGCATCCACAAGAAAAAAAAAATTATTACCAGCCACAGCAAATGGAGAAGAAAATACTTCAGTTTAGTGTTATATTCAATGGGAAGCCTTGCAGAGGCAGAACGAAAGACCTCATAACAGCCACATTAGATAGAAAAAAAATTTAAATTCATTTGTCTAAGTGATTAATTTATGTTACAACATCAAATTAAGTTAGCTTCTAATTGCTAAATATTTCATACAATAAGTCTAAAACTAATCCTAATAAAGATAAAACTCCTTGCAATTAAAAATTTGTCAAAATTGCTGCAACTAAAAATTTGCTGCATTGCAGTTCATTTGGTTTAAATGTGAACCTTTTCTTCTTTTTATACCCGTTTATCTTTTCTTTTCTTTTTTTTCAGAGTCCCTTTTGGGGAACACAGTGGCCAAACCGCAGATTTCAATGTCTAAAAACAATTCACAGATCAGAATTATAAAGCAAAACTATTTTAAATCTGTCTGGGAATGAGACTTCGGCTCCTGACACCTTCCTCACGTTTCTCATGGTTTTCTGTAAAAGCTTTCATTAGTTGCTTTGAAAACACAGTAGGCGCACAGCAGAAGCGGAAAGACGGGGCTGCTTCTGCCTGTAAGCAACTGGCTACCTGCTGAGGGTATGGTCTTGTACTGAGAAAATGACTTAATAGATACCACATGGAGACATATCAATGCAATGAAATGTGTGTGTGTGTGTTTTTCCATTTTCAAAGCTTCAACCATGCACAGATTCTATAGATATCAGTCCTGTAATCTTTATCAAGAACAGAGAAAAGAAACATCTTAAAAAATGTCAAGTAAGAAAGGTGCTAATGTGTGTGATCACATTAATCGTCTGACAGGATCTCACTTTCAGTGGTTAGTCCATTATGATTCACACTGATGTGAGGTCTAGGTGTCAGGTGTCATAATTTAATTGTGTTTTTCTATTTCTCAGGGATACTTGAGGGAGCAGAAAGCAGAGTAATGCAGAGGAGTCCACCTCTGCTCTCCCTCATTCCCTCTTTCTTTCTTTCTCTCTCCCTCTTCTTAATTGGAGACACTGGGGGTTCACATCACTTTTCACTTTAATCTTGACCTTAGAAGATAAACCACTGATAAAGATGAGAATCATTATCTGCCCAGAGAATTCAAGGAATAATTTCCCCAGCTCATGTTCTATTCATTAATGGGAAAGCACTTTTGTAGTGGAGGATATCTTGAATTTGCAGACATGCTCTAAGATTTATGACAGTTCAGGCTATTGTCAGACACTGTGTGTTGGCTGGTCAATTATTTCATCTGAAAAAGGACGTTTTTGCCCATGTTTTGAAATCAAATGCCAAGCTATTCAACTTCTAAACACTTGTTTAGAACGGTCTCTGCAGATATCTCAAATAAAACTATCCTAAAAATAGCTTGAAACATGACCACATGTGAAATTAGACCTACCCTGAGAAATACCTCCATCAATTATGCAACAGAGCAAAACCAATTATTTCCCAGTAAGGTTAAAGACTAACAACAACAAAAAGCCCTGCATCAATAAATAATTAAAGTTTACACCCTGAGAAACAAGAAATAAATAAGTTGTAATCGTTAAATCTGATGACCTTCTAACAACAACGTGTTGATTTATCACTTCAAATTCTAAGTAATATTCAAAGCAGCGGGTTCATCATTTTAATGGCAGTTGGAAGACGGACACAGGTCTCAGATTTCATCATTCAGCTATAGGATTGGCTCATGAGATGATGTGATGGCTAAAACTAGCCTACATGTTTAAGGCAATAAGTCAGCAAACTTATTGGATAGAAATGGCAGCTATTTGTTCTTAGTGAAGTATAATAGCAATCATGAGATCAAGCCAGTGATCTTATATAGCACGTTTAGCTGCTGTAGCCTAATTGTTTGTGTTTTCAAACTACTGTGTTGCAGACAGCTTACAACACATGGAGGAGGACGTGAACTGATCGGTGTGTGAGGTGAACTTAATCCCATCTCAGATCATGTTGGCAAGTCCGCTAACATTAGCCAGCTATCATACTTTATGAAAACCTTTAATGTTGCATTCACATTATAAACAATCTTTGATACAGCCTAATACATCTTCAAATCCTGCTACTCGGGCTTGGCATCACACGTGCCTGTATGGAAGAAAACTTGTGTTGTGCATTTGCTGGAGAGTCCAGCAAATGCCTTCCATCAAGGACAATGTCACCTTCCTCTGGAGGAGAAAATTCAGTCCTCTGAGAAACACTGTACTGCCAGAACTAGGTCAGCTCACCTCTTTGCTGTAACTTATACTATTATTTCCTTAATGTTGTCTCCTTCCCAATGTGTGACTTTCCCTGTGATTGACTTGTTTGGTGTATCCTCCAGCCACTGGTGACAAAACCACCAACAAACACTTGTGGCACCGAACGGCAATTTAGCAGCTACAGGTGCAGATGTAACAGCCACAGAGATTAAGCTACATGTGTTGGCTGTTGCTCACAGCCTCTCGAGGGTCTGCATATCACACTGCTGATGTATCATCAGGTGAGGGAATACATGTCACGTATCCATGAGGATTATATCACCATTACCGAATCCAGATAGAGAAACGCTTTGATACAAAAACATGGACATTTGCAACACAGTGCAGTTTTTGTTTAAAATCCTGTTTTCTTGCCTGACTGTGATGAACATGACAAGGCACAATCAGTTTCTTTGTAGTACTACAAGCTCAGGAAAATTTTTTAAAACATCCTCTTAGACAAACTTCATCAAAAATAACACAACCTTTGTGATAATTAGCCTACACTTCCCATGTTTAATTGAAACATGGGATTTGTCGTCTTTGAAGCTCTGCAGGAAGCTGTGTCTCTACAAAATAACAACAGTTTGCAACAAATTGAACATGCTGAAGAAGTGGATTATGCCGCCTTTTTTAGAAATTTTAAACTATAAACAGAGAATTAAGATTGCAAATTAGAATACATACTAGTTATCTTGCACGTTCCTCCGCTGGGAATTAATGGTAATATGTAAACTCAATAAATGACTTATCATTTCGCATTGATCTAGCATAGTGTTTATATAGTGACATAGTGACACTTGCCCTTTATTGCATTTTCCATTTTCCCTCAATCCAGTAAATATGTTAAAAAACGAGAACATCTGTGAAGAGCCAAATCTATACTGAGACTTACTTGCTGTCTATTAGAGAAGAGCCAGTCCTATGGTTAGTGCTATCTGCCTTTAAAGAAAGGGAGAATGTGAATGTCCTCTCTGCATTTAGCTAATCGGCCAATTGGGCTTAAGAAGCTATGGGTGGTTTTTAAAATTATTTCTTCCCTTTCTAAACCTCTTCTTTTGAAAGCCCTGTCTGCTCATCGATATCACAGAAATTAATGTTATGTCTTAAAATGTCCCTAACTCAGTTCCTCCTCCAACTGTCAATAACCAGTCGGGAAGAAAAGATCCTCAGCCATCCTCAGGGTTGCTGATGGATATGCTCACACCTCCGAGAGGTAAACAGCATTGATTCTGTCCCACTATCACCTCTAATTTGCTTCCAGCCTCTGCACAATAAGCTCCTTTATGACTAATCACACCCATTTACAGGACTGATACAAAGCATTTTTTATTTTCAGAAGTGTGCCTGAAGCTCTCAGACACACTGTGTCAGTATTGAAATGTTTCTGGGCTGTCACATCTCACCACTTCCTTAGCCCTAATGTGATCGATTGGGACAGCTGCAGAGCCATAACATGCTCCTCTACAGAGCACTTTTATGGCAACATTTCAGGCCCAGTTGAACCCTTCTTCCCCCGGGCCATTAAATGAAAACCCAGACCTCAATTGGATCCCTGAGTTCGGTCCACCCCTGAGCTTATAGGCACGTTAATGACAGAAATTGTACATGTCAGTACTACCAGAGAGCCCAAGGATTAAATAATGTGCATGTAATAGTGAGATCTGAGGTCTTGGCCTGGATGTGCTAAGAACATTTGCAATACCACTTTAATGACGAAAGGAAAGAGCTGAGTCTGAGACTGTTGCCTTAGAGGACATGTCAGGCCTTTCTTGGGAACCATTTTTAATTGCAACCAAAAATGTCTATTAGTGAAGTCTCCCTTAGGCAGATATTGTATTCATTATTGAGGTCAAACCTTTGGTTGGGATATATCACTGGGAAGATCTTATCAATATATTATTATTGTATTTAAAATCTTATTATTGTAGTCACAGTACTCATTTTAAGTTGTGAAATTAGGGACACTGTGAAGTCTGTTGAAAAGGTTAAAGCATTTTCCATTTCTAATATTTGTTTAATTGTGGAACTGCAGTCATTTATCAGGTTAACCTTCTCTTGCCAAATGTTGCATGAATTACTTATATTCCTGGTTTAAGATTTTGATTATGTGCGAAATTCTGCCTTATAACCGACAGATGCATTAATAGCTTCTAAGGTTTTTGTTTAAAATGCATCATACGCTTTAGATTTGCAGTCACCTTACATTTTGAATGTAGTTTTAACTGCTTTGACTTATTTTAAAAGTGACATTTATGAGTTATTCTTCAACACAAACTTGCAAAACCCTCTACAAAAATACAGACGTATTGGTTTAACTCTGCATGAGATATTTCTCAACAATATTATGAATTCTCAACAGTAAAACAAATGTCTGTAAATTCCATGAATTCAATTCGAACTCTCACTTAGATCTTGTTATTACATGCATTTATGCGGGCTGACTGGAACACACAAGATGGCATTAGCCCCAACAGTGATAGCAGACGGCCCATGGGGCATGCTTGCCAGATTTAAGACTTAGAAAGAACTGACACACACAAATAAATTTGGACAGTGTTGCTTTAACATCTGAGAACACTATTTAACTCATCCCATCTCAGGAAGTTTTCACACTTCACACTTCATTAACCTTTGGGGCACAGATTCCCTGGGAAGTCAAGGAAAGAAAATGCTTGACTTTTTCATATGAATCACCACCCAGCAGTAAGCCCCCAATGACAACATTTACATGCACACTGTATCCCAGATAATAGCTGATATTCTGGTTAAGGTGCAATTCGGTAAATGCAGTTTATATGCGCCTTCACGTCTCGATCACAAATATTCCCGTACGTGTGCATAAAAAAAATTATTCCAAACAGCGCTGTGGAAGGGGAGCTTGCACTAATCGCAAAAAACAACAATATTTGGATACAGCAAAGTTTACCCCTCTCAGTGTCCCAGATTAAATTGACATATGCCAGCTACCAAATCAAGTGTTTACACAGTAGTCGAACACTCGCATGGATCACAGTTAAATTTATGTTTATTTTTATTGACTGGTGGAGTGTATACACTTACAATCCTCTGATTTTCACCATGTAGCGTCAGTTTCTGGCTGACAAAATCCAACGGTGAATGAGATTAGGTTTTGTCACTATATACAGATACGATGTTTATTTGTGCCAACACATGAACACAATATCATGAGTATTCCAATTATAACGCCAGCTTCAATTTGGAAAATGAAGACTCAAGTCACAAGATGTCTTGTATGATTTTGAACCATTAATCACTTTCCAAATAAAGTAGAAGAAAGAAATTAAACTTGTTGGGTAAGAGGAAAGTTTAATGGCTTTTGTATGTTTAGTGTTTAGAACCAAAGGATATGGTGTCAAATGCAGCCTCGTTTTGTAACATTGATTCATATCATCTTATCGATTTTTGGCTTTAATTTGATAGGGACGGTGAGAGATTGACAGGAGAGTTGGGGGATGGGAACCTGTGGCAGTGTCACTGAGGACTGAGCCTAAGTGTGCACTCTACCAGGTGAGCCACCGATGAACATCTTCGATTTAGTTCTGGTTACTGTAGCTTCCCTGGGCAGGAACAACAGGTGGCGAGACATTGTGTATTATATATTTTCTATATTTTATATAAGTTCACTTCTACCAGCTGGGTGTTACAGTAATAACTTTTTGGTGTTTGGAGGATCCTCCAAATATATTTAATCCTGTCAAGAAATTGACATTAAAGTCTCTTTTGATAGCAGACTATGCATCCGTCTCGTATACAAAAAAAGTGAATATTAATTTTCAATTCACATTCACCTTTCCAGGTGACAGCCTGCTAAATTTTGACCAACAGCGTAGATACCTTAAACGACTCAGATTTCTTTTTATTTCTGCCCAGTGGCAGTCAATATGATGGTGTCTGAGAATTTGCCCGACCCCTGATTCTGCTTTCCAGTCCTGTGCTGCTCTGAGGAGTCCACATGGACTTTGTTCTGGAGCTGAGGCCTCTTCTTTCTTGGATCGCAGCTGTGTCTAGCCTTGGATGGTACCTCTGCACACCCTTGAGATGTGGTTATTGAACAAAAGACAGTTTCCCTCTCCCAAAGCTTTCAGGCAGGAGCTAAGGATGTTCCTCCTCCAGGGCCACACTTCTGAGCCACATGCAACCTGGCTGTGATTCACATAGATCCAGCAAGAAAGCATCAGAGAAATTAGAGGCTTATTGAACTATGAAATCCTATACTGGGACCTCTACCACTGAGGTAACCTGGCTGCACTAATTTGCCCACTGGGTGGATACTGAGTAGCAGCTAGTTCCTGCTTGGACAGATGTACAACCTTAGCAGGAAACCACTTCCTCTTTCTCACCACTGGAAAACACATTTATTGTTTTGGATGAATATAAGTGAAAACAAGGCCGTTTGAAAGTACGAAAAAATGACCATCCAACTATCAGCACTAAAAAAACAGGAATGAGAGCAAAGGTGGTCTCTTAACTTGGCCAAATCTGGTATGCCTAAATGTTACCATCTTGTATCTGGAGCATCCAAACAACAGTTCAACCAAATGTTGGTCCATCCCCTCTGTCAAATTGAGGCTGGCGGTAGATGTTGTCCTGACAATTTTGATTTCAGGCAGTGAGATCTATATTCAGCCTACTAGCAACATCTGACGATGATGGTGTCCAGATGCATGCTTACAGTGTTGGAAAGGGTTCTTTTCATCATGACATGAAAGCCTTGAAAATGTTCCACACACTTCTTCTCCTGCATCCTTGAACTGATGCTTCAAGAGCCTGAGCTTCTGCTTCAGCTGCCTAATCATAGCTACTGGTCTTCACACAACATACCAAACCTTTCAGAAGAAAGGTTTGGTATTATTGCTGTTATTGCCTGGAGGTCTGTGTCAGTGTCACCCTTCACACCTTCACCTACATCTCATGCTTGCTGCCTTAGCCAACAGCACATGGAAGGTCTGGTCTTATTATGTGGTGCCTTATCATCTGGCAGGACCTTGATTTCACTGTTATTTGTGTCTCTGTGATTGGCTAACATTCTTGGCCTCCCAGCAGCTTGTTGCAGGTCTTTTGGGATATTGCCACAACCAACAGGTTTCGGTCAAATGTATCTAATGACATTGATGGCATCGTAGGAAGATGGAGAGTGGAGGTAGGAGAGGTGGATGGAGAAAAAAAATGCTCAACTTGAGGTCAGCATTTGTATCCCATCTCAGCATTGAACCACGGCCACATTCCCTTTCTAACCTTTACTAAGCAATTTTACTTGTATCAACCTTGCCATACCTAAAATGGAGCCACACACACAATTCTTTGTCCTTTATGATGACTAAAATTGGAAACCCTGATTGAGTTACGTTTCATTCACAATGTATTTTGCCAGAGCAGTATAGTTGTACCTGAACATATGAAGTATGCTAGTTGTACCTTTTGTAATGGATTTTTGACATAGCATTACCAAAGTAAAGAAACTATGCATTAACAGTTTAAAAACTGGACTCTAGAGTGCTGCATACTGATGGATTGACTGAAAAGCCCATCAGGATATTTGAAGATTCAAAATTCATGTCGACAAGAGTCTGCCAATTAGCCTACACAAATATGAAAATGGAGCCAAATAAAGACCAAGGATTTCATCGAAAATTGTTTTGACCATATTTTTCCAAAAATAGAATCACTAGAGAAGGTGATAATTGGTTTATATGTGCAGATGTACGTACATATATGGTTAGACTGTGTTTAACATTGTGTTTTGGAACATTATCAACATCTTGATACATTAATGCAAGATGGTACTACTCACATAATTGATATGTTAGTTTTGCAAACCTTTCCTCTTCTCTTAAAAAGACTATGTGCTACTAGTTTGAATTATCTGCAACAGAAGATGGACCTTTTACACATCATTTAAAGGCACCTGAGCTCATTCACATTCCATCCCACCACTGTGAACAAACACGTAGGCTATAGTCAATTTACAAGACCTTTAGTCGAAGCCAATGGCCAAGTAACAAAATCAGCACAGCTGACTGCAACTAGTGTCAAATACTAAGTATGGACCAAACGTTCACTGTAAAGCCTTTACGTATAGCCTCTACAAGCTTTCTCAACAATATATGCAGTGTGTATTGGGGCTTTTGAACATGTGTTTTTAGATTCACCATACAGAGAAATACTTTACAAATCAGGAGTTTTTGCTTATTTGGTTTACATTTCCAATTTTGACATTTTGTGGGATGATGTGATGAACTGACTAATTCACCTACTTGGATAGGTGCCAACCTCCAGTAGCGAACTGCCATCAGGTTTGTTAACTGTGAAGATCTAAGACAATCTTTTCCTTGAAATGAGTGATCGCTGAAGTACTTTCATGTGGATTTATGATACAGAGTCATTCTGAAGACTACTGTAGAACATCAGAGCAGCGACTTTCCCAAAACACGTTCAAATATCACGTCAAACATTGTGATAACTTCAGCATGGCTCTTTGAAAGGAGAAACCTGTCAGCTTTGAAGCCGTGAGATTTCATAAAGTAGTTGTTCATTTGCTTTGAAATTTACACCCAAACACACTTCGCTACAGGATAGCAGACCCTCGTCCTTAAACTGCTGAGACTTTGTTTTTTACACTGTCTCTGTTTTTCCCTTATATTTTCTTTGCCCTTTGAATTGTTGGGTTGTTGGTTTTTTCCAAAAGCACATTACAGGTCACTTTAGATAATGAGGCCAGACAGATAGCAACAAGTGAGACCACTTTGAAAAGACTCCCCTAACCTCTCACGTCATCATACAAGGATGTAAGAGCTCTTATTGTGAAGAGGAGTCTAATATCTAATCCTTCCCTGCAGCTATTCCAGGACAATATGGGGCCGGCGTAATGCAGAAATGTGCAATATTTAATGAGAAAGACATTGCACTAATGTTATTGCACTTAAGGAAACTGCCAGCCCCTTCTTATTGTTCAGTCTTGTGTAAAAAAAAAAAAAAAAAAAAAAAAAAAGCAAAAAGACATTTGATTGGTGACTGAGACATTTTAACCTTCTCTGACCTTAACATTTACATTTACGTTGTTTGTGTTGAAGACTCATATAACGATGAGCATCAGCATTACAACCAAGTTTAGAAAATAGATCATTTTTTATCTTATTAACTTCCTATAATCTGCTCACAGTTACAGTCTCTATTTGTTCCCTCATTCCCTATAGACCTGTTTTTTCCTCTTATATATCCTCATATCACAGTAATACACACATGCACACACTCACATTCTGTATTTTATCCTTCATGTTATGGACATGAAATGCACTTATTTGCCACATATAGTGACGCATGTTTAATTTTATGAAGTATTGTAAGGAAAGCTTTATGAGGAAGTTAAAATGTAAAACCTATTTAATTATCCTGAAGCTGACATTTATATCGTCGTGATAATTGTCATATAAAGAATAAAACAACTCCTTTATCCTCACTTATAGCTCAAGGCAGATTAACATCTATGATTTTAAAAACAGGTTTTTCTCCAGTTTCATTGTAAGCCATGTGTTTTTCAGGAACACTCCTGCCTGCCCTGAAATGTTTTAGCTAAGTAGTAAAATCAATATAAATGTTAGTCCAGCTGTGGTGTGAAAATCATCCACCCTTCAAAAAAAGGGGAAGAAAAAACAGCTTTTTTGTTTCATGAATGAAAAAGAATAAACCAAACAAAGTCAAAGTGCAGATGGTTGAATGGATAGTAAGGTCAGATACAGTTTAAATGGATCTCAAAATTCGTCTAAATTTGAGTCCTGTTTTTTTTTTCGCGTTAACAGCTCACGTGCAAAAACCTGAGGTGCGAATATTGAAGTGTTATTAACTACATTTTGATTAGAGGGGATTTTTTTTCTGCGAAATACTCCCGAGATAATTAAAATTATTTTAAGGATCGTCCAGAAATCAATGCAGATGGTAATTTCAGGCTTATCCCAGGTATGCACAGGAAAGATAAGAATGATTAAATCCACCGGCGCATTAATGAGTATGAGATGTAAAATAATCCTAAAAGGCATGGCAGAGTTGCTGCAGGAGAAGCCAAATGTCAAGTGCCATTTTATTTTATGGGGGATCCTTTTTTTTTTTTTTTTTTTTTTTTTTTAAAGAGGACACGGTTCTTTCTTATCCAAACTGAGCCTTCAGAGCCTCTAAGATCTCATAGAGCAACATAAAGCGCGCGAGAGCAGCCTGTACAGACAGACGGATTTATGGGTTTGTCCATCTGAGTTGTTTCCAGCATGAAACTTGTACAAACCCTCCTCTCTGTCACAGTTATTTGACAATTCATGACATCACCTGCGAAATATACTAAATATCAGCACAGATACTTTTGCTGTTTGTTCCATAATAAAGTGACAGTTGGAGCTTTTATAATCAATTTCTGCAAGAAACAGTAAATAGCAAACAAATCTACATTTAATTCAGTCACCCGGCGCAGGAAAAGAGATCAATTCATGTCCAATCTGACTCAGTTTACTTGGATATGATATGGAAAATAAACCGATATGACGGTGTCTGTGACGGAAGCTGCTGTAAAAACATTTGGTTAAATCATTTAGCTTGGAAATGAGAGGCTTATTTCTGAAAGACGCTGCTCGCATTGCTGCAAATGAGACCCTCAATATTATGGCCATAATTAATTGCGCAAATTTGTTTCTATTAAATAAAACTAACACATACTGAGAAAACTCTATTAGCCTTAATTAAGCTTGATATCCTAATTTGGGAAACGTGTCGTTGAAAACAAGGCGTTTTGGTGGATTTTTTTTTTTTCCTCTTGTCTTTTTCTCTCGATGGTGAAAAGCCCTACCAGCTTTCCGCCTTTGGGCTGCTTTTCCTCCTCTGAGAGTTGGAAATGAGAAATGGAAATGGAAATACCAGGAGGTGCTAAATTAGCTGGCTGATCTGCACTTATTGCCGCATACAGGCCCCTATTACTTTGCCAATCTGTGCCTCTCTTTTAGCATTCCGGGCATGGAGAAGCTTCGAGATAGCAGATTTATCAAATGGGAAAATGAATGCATGATGATCAGTTAAATTGAAAATCAGCGTCTGCATGACAGCCCGACCTGACACCTCCGTAATTAGAAAGAAAAATGATGGCGTCCGATGCATAATAGAGCAAAAACAATTTACACTCTCCCATAATGATCCGGCGTTCAAATTGAAAATTTCTCCGGGTATAAATTGAATTCATAAAGTATGATTCATGGACGACACATCTCCTGGAGGCTGCCTGGGCATATCGATTGATAGTTTGTCTTGAATCATGCAGCGTGCAGCTCTCAGGCAAGAAAAGCTTAACTACTTAAGCAAATCGCTAATTTCACCTTAAGGCCACCAATGTGCAGCCAGCGATACTCCTATTCAGTGTGCTAATGAATTATGGATGAACTGGGCATACGTCCCAAATAGCCTAAGAGTAGCATGGAAAAATACACACCGAAGAATCTGAAGGGTTATTTCGAATTGGCCCCGGTTATCCCACAATTTAGTAAATAAACCCTGTATCTGCAGGATTTCTTTGGACCTGACAACCTGGAAGAATTCAGCGATTTCACTCTTTGCACAGTGTCAAAGATGTTCCTAATTCACCAAAGGGAAATATTTGTAAGGGAC
>OMNW01003056.1:3085-24924 GCA_900303245.1 Selene dorsalis
TTTGGATCCATTTACCATTTAAAATTGTGAAAGAAAAATTCTTGTCACAGTTCTCCAGAGCTGATGCTGACTGTTTTGGATGTTTTGTTCTGACCAACCAACAGTCAAAAGCACAAAGACATTCAATTTACAGTGTCACAAAATAGAGATAAGCAGCAGTTCCACATATTACCGGCTGGAAACAAAAGGATGTCAACTAACTGCATCAGTTCTGCAGAGATTATTATTTGAGCAGTAAATATAGCCTAGTCCCTGTTTTTAATAAGCCTGTCATGTAAAATGTATCTTCAGAGACTTGACTGTTCTGAAAAAAAAAGCTTAGGTAATGAGGTATCGGGTTTCCATCCAGCATTATATATTAATGCCATTTTATTTCTGCTTGCACGTTCATTCACCATCAGCTGGCAGATTCCAAAATCTCTACCTCACATGAATAAAGGAGCAGGAAAGGAAGATGCAAACACCGTGGAGGAGAAAAAGGCCTCGTTTAGAGCAGATGGGAAAGTGCCCAAGCTGGAGGTGGAGATAAAGGTGGATGGTAAAGAGGAGGGTGATGGCGAGCTCTATCCACATACCACCATGTCTTGGGAACAACCTAGGAGGTTAGTGAATCAGTGGCAGGAGCCAGTAACAATGTCTTAGATTTTATTCAGATTCTGCATTTTCAGCCTCTTTTCAAAACTCTGCCCATGATGCCCTTTATCCTCTCTGTGCCAGAGAAGGCTTAGCAAAATCCTAGTGTGTTTGGGTTGTGTTCACAGCAGGGGCAGAGCAGCGCAGCACACATGCAACCAGCTCATATTTCTTCACCCTAAAAAAAAGTGACAACTTCCCCAACCTGTATTTAACGCATTTATGACCGCATCCTGCTTGGATAAATACTTAAGCCGCGCTGCATGCAAAGACCAGCTTTTGTGCGTCTCTCCCTGGCAGGTATAATATTCTATTGTTTTGACTTAATCTCTTAAACTCTATCCGCAGTCCTAAGCAGCGGATAGAGGAAGAATGAGAACAAAAAAAAAAAAGCAAACCTATTGGATTAATTCTGCTTCTTGTGCATTTTTGCAGTAATGTTTCAGACCAAGTAGGTCCTCATCAGGCATACAGAATCCTTGAATTCATCAGCACTGTAAGAAGGATTTTCAGCTCTACAATAAGTGTGGATGTTCCTTGTATCCTGCTTTGTGTTTCAGTGTGCGGCTGACTCGAGCACCAGGCCAGTCCCTAGGTATCAGCATAATGGGAGGCAGAGGCATGGGACGAAGGCTGAGCAGTGGAGAGATGATGAGGGGAGTCTTCATAAAGCACATCAGCCCCGACAGCCCGGCAGCACATAATGGCACCCTCCGGACTGGAGACAGGATACTGGAGGTGTGTGTGTGTGTGTCTGTTTGCTGCATGAGCACGTGTACACACACTGAGCGCCTGTGCTGTTATCTGGTACTGTCCGCGGTCTCTTGTATTGAAAGACAACGATTTGATGATAATGCGATAATGATAATGAACAGCTCTATTTTCTAAATAACCAGAAAATGTTATTCACTCCAATTCATTATCTACACTAAGTCTAAGGTTCAAGGTTCAGCTTGTCATTATACAAAACAGGATTGCAGAATGAAATGCAGTAGTAGCCTCCTGCATGCTACACACAGAGAATTTTGCAAGTCTGACAAAGAAATGAAATGAACACAAGAATGTGAGTGTGCATGGCTGAAGGCAAGCATACTAAGTGAAAATGGACAGTATGTAGAATATGAAAATATTTGGAAAAGGAAAACAAATGAATATCCACAGTGTTGTATGCTGTGTGTATCACACACATGCATTATTCAAAATCATTATCACACATTTTTTGACCATTAGCTCATTAGACAGTGGGGACTTTACCTTTACACATAACAAAGTCTTATTTCTGACCATGTTCTGTATGTACAGATTTGACATTCCATTGCAATTGCAGTTCTTCACTTTTCCCTTTCACTTTAACTTTTTTTTAAAGTCATTTTACTTGATTATACAATAGAAACAAACAAAAATATGGAAGATTTTATCGCACAAGCTGATTAGAAATATTCAATTTGTCCTGTCCAACGTCTCCTGTGTGTATCGACTTGGCGAAGGTGTGCGGTGTGGACTTAAGAGACGCGAGCCATGAGCAGGCAGTGGAGGCCATCCGCAGGGCTGGAGACACTGTGGACTTCCTGGTCCAATCTGGACAACACAGACCTCAGGTATTCCTGTATTAGAAAATAATCCCCCCAAAAAGCACATCTCTACTGGCCCAGAATGCATTCTGCAGTGTATATGCAGGTACTTTATGCAGACATTACGTTGTGTAGCATTTGAGTCTCATGGGGCTCTGGGATTTTTTCACATTGAATCTCAATGCTCAGTATCTGCAAAGAGATGGTACAGTGTATGTTTTCTTGGACAACTCCATCAGAAGTTTCAGCAGTGCTGTGCGTGGGAGTTTGTTGCATTACAATATGATATCCTCTGGTCACAGAGCATACTGAACAAAATTATCTTTGTCTGAAACTTTATCTGGTATCATACGACTTATCATATGGAATGCAGCATTTTGAAGCATCCGTGTTTCACAGTCATATAGATAATATTTATCTGCCTACTCTGCATTTTGTGTTCTGCCCACAGTCCCCTATGCTCACCAACCATGAAAGACTGACTCCAACGCCACAGTCCAACTCACACAGCAGCCAGGTAACACTCCTTAACTGGAGACTTTTACCAGCCTTGATCTATTGATACTTTCTCACGACTTCTCTTGTACAGATAAATATACACTTGAATTTAAACTGTATGCAATCCTACAGAGTCAGAGGGCAGTAGCTAGTTTTTTGTCATGACACTGGCTGTACCTTAGACATCACCGGAACACATTACAAGCTGTGGAGTCATTTTTCTCTGTTTCTGTTCCTACACAGTCGCTGATGTTTGACTGTGTGGCTATAGTGTACAGAGAACACTATATTATACGCATTACATTATATATATATATATATATATAGTGTTGAGTCATAAACACCTACGTGATATTCCAAAAAGAATGAACAAGCTTTAAAGGGTTTTTTTGAGAGCTAGATGTTGTGTTCTGGTGATGATGCATGTAGAACTATATCTGTGTTTCACCCATTGTAGGAAGCAGAGCCTGTCAGTGGTCTCTTCCTTAGTCTCTCCCCTACAAACCCCTTCACTCCCACTCCCTTTAAGGTCGGTACATTGTTGTTTGTGTATGTATGTGTGTTATCATGGGTATGAAGGATAAAAAAGCAGCTGTGCATTAGCATTTGCACTAAGCCAACTTCCAAAAACTTAATTAACTTGCATATTTGTAGATAGAACCCTTGTAGTTCAAAGTCCCTTGCAGCTACCTTGTTTGTTTAAGCCCTTTGTTTTTCTCTTTGATGGAGATGCGTAACTCTCTAAATAGACAGTGCATTCTTTTGAAGTTATTTTTCAATGCACTTGTAAGTTGGTTGCAAAATAATGCATGATTCTGGTCATCTTTCATGTTATTTTTAGCTGACATTAAAACTGTGTTCATTAATTCATTCTGTTCGTCAGTTTTTCCCACTACTACATCAAGCACACTGAACAAGCCTCAGGGGTAGTCCAACTCATGCCTGAAGGACCCCTGAGGCATCTCCAACTCTGCCTGTTCAATAATGCAAAACTTCTCCCAAGGTACCCTCGCCAGCATCAGATAGAAAGAATCGGAGAAACCCCATGACTGTAACAGCACCAATCGCAGCAGCAGTGGATGATGAAGACGACGCTGGCAGGAGTAAGTCTGCATCATAAAGACGTCACAGTGGGATCCACCAGCGACCCTCAGGAGCGGGAGCTGTGTGGTGATTTCAACATACAGTAGGAGTGACAGCCACACAGTCATATGATGCCCTGTGGCCCAGAAAGACCTACTGCAGAGCAGAGCAAGGAAAAACAGCGATACAGTCATACAATGTTTGAAAAGTCACATCTTCTCTGAATTATCACTATAAAAGGGCCATTAATTGAAAGTCACCAAGAACCATATGAGCAGATTGTTTCATTCTACTCACATGGGAAGTCCCAGGCTTCACAGTACACGCCATTGGCCAAGCCAAAACTTTTTTTTCCTGTTAAGTACAGTTTCCAGATCAGAACTGAGACTTCTAGTTTCTTCTGTGACACAGAAACAATGTTTTTCAAGTCTTACCCATTCTTGCTCACTGCACTAATGAAAAGTGTGTTGTGGAGTTTCCTCAAAAACAAAGTTTTGTTTGTATCCAGTATTCCTCATGAACATGCATTGTGTGTATCCTTTTGCACATGAAGTCTTTCAGATATTGGTGTGCATTTACACAAATGATTCCGCACGCACTTATGCACAGCTCCCTCCACAAACACACACGTACTTTGTGGCACAGGCATGCACACACAAACTATATAGTCTTATTATATATGTGCATTATAGAGAAACACAGACATTCTTCACCCTCTCCCTCAACGTGACTGACATCAACCCTTCCAGACAAATTGCTGCAACACACACACACGCACACACAGACTCCTCTAGTGTATAATGCTTCCTCTCCACATGAAGTGTCAGTCATTACATGTAGCATGCCATGCTTTTTTTGGCTTACCCATCACCCTTTTCCTAACAACCTCTTGTTTGTTATCTCCTAGAAAAGATGCTTCAGCGCTATGGCAGCCTGTCTGGGAAGCTCCATATGATTGAGCTGGAAAAGGATCCTGCGGCTCACGGGCTGGGAATCAGTCTCTCAGGGGACAAAGACGGCTCTAGGGCCCGAATGAGTGTCTATGTGGCGGATATAGATCCTCAAGGCCCCGCTGGATTGGATGGGAGGATACACGTTGGAGATGAGCTACTGGAGGTAAGGAGCAGAGTGGATGGGAGCAGTAAAAAAGGGGGCAATAAAGGTTGGAGTCGTGGAGAGAGACAAAATACCAGAGTCAAAATTGAGAGCAGTAAAAGGAGAGCAGTGGGTGGTGGGTAGAAGGCATGGATGAGTAAAGAGCATTGAGTATCTGCACAGTAGATTTATCAGACAAATTACCATTTGAAGAATGGTTGGTCCTGAGCTGGAGTCTTGCAATGAGTAACCGGGAAATAGAGATGAGGAGGAAAATGGAGGGAGAGGGGGAGAGAGGAGAGGGGAGAAAGATAAAGATGGCAGAAAAGCAGATTCATGTAGATATGGGTGGGATAAAGAAAACGTTCTTTTTCCTTCAGATCAACGGACAGATCTTGTACGGGCGCAGTCACCAGAATGCCTCCACGATCATTAACAACGCTCCATCTAAAGTCAAGATCATTCTCATCAGGTAATACGAAGTGGGATTTTTTGTGACCTTTATCCCCAATTTTAACTAAACAGCATGTAGGTGTTGACCAGTTTGGGGTTAATGACAGGTGTGGGTATTTGTTTTCCTAGGAATAAAGCAGCTCTGAGTCAAAAGGCTCAGGGATCCAGAGCAGAGTGTGAGGACACAGTCGACTCTCAGACAGAGTCAGCAGAGCATGGAGGATTATCCAGAGACATCCACCACATCATCCTACCTCAGGTACAATACATTCAGCAAATCTAGGCATTAACCTCCAGAAGAAGAGTTCAAGCGACCAGTTGAGTTGTAACAGAATCTTTTTGTGGCAAAAAAGACAAAAAAAACACAGCAGCCTTGACACGAGAGAAACTACACAACACATTGTCAACATGAGAGCAAACACAAGTCTTTTATATAAGGCTGCTGTTAGCTTCAGTAATTTTTAGTAAGTGACTGTTACAGCTTGTTGTTTGCTTTCTTGTCCACGTCTCCCTCTAGGATCGTGTAGGTCTAGGCCTCTGCCTGGCGGAGGATGATTCAAAAGATGGAGTGGTGGTCAGGTCCCTGATCCAGCACGGCACAGCTTTTAAGGTTAACATCATCACTAGCATCACAGCCATCTGTTATGTCTTCGTTCACAACAGGATGTTGTTTTTATAGGGATTCAGTTTTGTTATCTATCCTACATGTTTTCTAAACCAAGGCAGGATGACTTGTTCCTCTTACTGTAATGTGTTAGTAATTACCAGTACTTGTATAACTCTATACTTTCTAACAGTGTTAGTAGAAGTGACAGAGAGACATTTTAGCCATTTAAGGTGAATCAAAGCTGAGCTATTTACTCTGGGTCATTTAATTTACAGCAGCACATCATAGTTTATAAGATGGTCATATATTTAATATGACATATCTTTATCTTGAAACTGATCTGCAGCTGTATCTGTAAAATCTTGTGGAATCAAAAGTACTGTAGTTGGAGTGTAATTGAGCATGAAGAGGCATAAAATAGACTATCTCAATGTAACTATCTAGTTATACTTGGTGTGCGTTTGATTTGTGATCTCACTTCTTCTTCTCCTTCTTAATTCCCACATTTCATTGATGTTTCTGTCTGTGTGCAGGATGGCAGAATAAAGCCTGGTGACAGAATCATAGCAGTGGGCGATGAACATGTAGCTGGTCTGTCTGTGGATGAGGTACAAAACACACGACTCCAACACACACACACACACAATATGCACCTCAAGGTCCTGATTTAATGATTAGTGACTCACTTGTTGTCTCTGTGTTCAGGTGTCCAGTTTGATCCTCAAACACCGGGTCACCGTCAAGCTCTCCATCAGCCGTTTCAGGCATCTCCTCTCCTCTTCCACTCTACCTCTCACTACGTCTCATTCCTATCCCTGCTCGATCACTCCTGCATCCTCCCTAACCTTCCCTCTTTCATCCACCTACTCTTCGTCCCTCAATGCAGCACAGTCTGATTGGCTGGGATCTGCACCCACAACCTCAGACCCCCTGAACTGCCCAGTTGTAGCAGGCAGGGAAACCACGCTGGAGATCTCTAAAGGAAATGTAGGCCTGGGCCTCAGCATTGTAGGAGGATGCGACACTCTGCTGGTATGATCAACCACCAGACATTTGACATTAACATTTATTTTAAGTTGAAAGGGCACATTTTCTGTTTTTGTTACTGAAAATTTACTAAACCTCTGTGGCAAACTCAAACTCTGTGTTTTATCAATCACTTATTTATGAATTCATTTATTTATTCAATTTATCATTTATTATTTATCATATTTTGAGTAAATCCTTTATTCTCTTCATATAAAGTATTTAAAAAGCATATTGCAGGTTATACTTTTTTACAAAATGCGGATGTAATCTTGTCTAAATATTACCATTTGAAAAGGTGAGTGGGGATTTAAAATGTTTTTCAAGACACGCCAACTGATATTAACGAGTATGAGACAGGATTAAACAAGCTCCTTAGTCTCTGCTGTTGGCCTGTATTAGATGACCAATATTATTTTTTTACTGCCTGATAAATGACAGTAAACTGTATGATACTGAGATGTGATGATCACAGTATTTATATCCTTAGCTAATGCATATTAGCTAACACTGGACTCCTGTCCTGCTCTCCACTGATTCTCCTGGCACCACAGCTCAATCTCTCTCCTCTGGCCATTAATTCTCCCCCTCTCTGGGGCGTATAATGGGCTCGTAGTTATATGGCTGTGGTCCGTTGTATGTGTAATTATATGCATTTAAAATTTCCTCGGGGTCAGAACCAGCACTAGGAACCATTGTTTTCCTATTGTTTAAATTGCCCGCTCTCCCTCTGCCTACATCACTTCCGGTCCAGTGGTTTTAGATGTGGAAGTAAATTTTTCTCACAAAAACGACTCCAGAATCCTCGATAGTGTATGTATATGTATAATTTTGAGAAAAACTTGTTTTCACATTATTTTTTAAAGCATTGGTTCAAGGGGAGGTCTAACCTGCAACCTGCTCTTTAAGTGCAGAGTGTTCTGAAACATGAGGCCTAACAAGGCTGACTGTGTTAAGCTTGGAGGCACCATAGGTCTGTAATGAGGAGTGTTTTCTGGTTTTTCCACCAGGGGGCAGTAGTAATCCATGAAGTAAACGATGGTGGAGCAGCACAGAGAGATGGGAGGCTACAGGCTGGAGACCAGATATTAGAGGTATTATGGGAAAAGACCAAGTTTTTACTTTTATACCATAAAAACATAATGCAACTCTAATAGTATTTCTCCGGCTTGTTTTCTTTTTTTTTCAACACAGCAACACATAACTATTACTGTGGGAACTTAACTAAAATACAAAAACAATTTTTTTGTTTGGTTATTTTTTTTTATATCATATGAATCACATTTTTAAGCAAGGTTTTATTGAATGCATAGCAAATACTATTATAAAACATTGTAAATGTTGTTTAATTTTTATTTTCTTTATTTACATTGACAACCCATGTGAATCAACATTTCTGTAAATGTATCAACTAATGTCAAACTGGAAAAATATGTGGCAGGTTAAGAAAAACAATCATAAGACAATAAAAATGCTGCAATGAAATCTGCATGCGTAAGACAAGACATGCAGATCGTCAGTGAGCTGCAAAAGAAATCAATGACCCTAGGTTGATGCCCTCAGTATAAAACTACTAATCATGACAAAGCACTTCTTGTTGATTCTTTCTACTGTGTGTGATTTTTCACCTCCTCCCAGGTAAACGGCATAGACCTGCGGCAGGCCACTCATGATGAGGCTATTGGCGTGCTGCGGCTCACCACCCAGCATGTTCGCCTGTGTGTCTTCAGGCACCAGGACACCTACAGGGAGGAGGACCTGTGGGATGTCTTCAGCGTGGAGCTCAGACATCGTCCTGCTGAGGGACTGGGACTGTCCACTGTGGGCAAAAGGTACAATCATGATGCTCTGTGGATAAAATAAAATAAGAGAAAGGATGAGCTGCATCTTTATTAATCTCTTGTAGAGAGAATTCAAATAGACACAGCAGCACAAAGGAATATGTAATACGAAGTGCAGTAAGAATAGAAACAGAATCTAAATTAAATAAGATCAATTAGATATAGATATAGTATATACAGCACTATAACATATGTAAATGCAATCTTGAATGTGGCAATGAGAATGCAAAGGACAACGTTTTAAGAAACTTATTTACAACAGGAATACATATCTGGCCAAATGTAGAAAGGTTAGACTAGACATGGGACATTGTAACACAAAAACCTGTGTAGCAAAGCCAAATTACAATATTACACAAATGTGAATTCATCTGTAAGAGTCTGAGGTTTCAGTTTGAGAGGCTTGATCAGAAAAACAGGATATAGGTTGGCTTCAGGATCTTCAAATCAATGAAAATACGCCTGGCAACTGTCAAACCGATGAAAGTGGCTGATGATGATGTCGTCAGGCAGCATTGCATTTTGAATGAGACGCGAGTTCAAACACATCACCTGTCAACTCCTGCACCTTGCAAAGATGAGAAATAGGTGAGAAATAAACTGGGTCATGCATTTGTTGAGTCACTCCACTCTGCAAGGAAACCATTCAGCCATGGATGACCTATTTCTGACCCCAGATTCAATCAGAATCTGCTTTTTAACAGTGAGTTTACATTAGTTGGCGAATTAGTTAAACTCCAGGTAGATTATTTTTTAAGCAAACCCAAGAACAAGTGGACTTAACGCAGGAACGTTTCATGTTAATGTTTGAGTGGAAAAGAACCATCGTCTGTCGCCTGTCAGATGATTGACTTAAAGGTTAATCAAAGTCAGTTTTGTGTACACCTCTTAATAAAACCTCTTAAACAAGCAAAGCTCAGCAGATAGATTCAACATGGCATTTCCAGAACTGACACTTCTAGCTCAGCTCTGTGACTTTAACTACAGTCTTCCTCCTAATATAAAAAACATCTTTTACATTTCAAATGACAGAAAATAACTTTGAACCTCTGTTTCTATTCTTTCAGAATCTAAAATATTTACACTTTATTATGTCGCAAAGTTGGTATCTTTTACTGTGATGAATATAGTATGGCCTTTTTATTAATTGACCCTTTAAGATAGAAAACAATCTTTAGTGACAGTGCTGTAAAGTTAAACTCAAGCTGTGGAGTCTTATCTAGTTAGAGATGAGCAACTGTGCTGCAGCAGCAATCATTATCGTGAAAAATATGTGACAGACACATGCTGTAATGAAATCACACACGCTTACAGCATCCAATAATCAGCATAAAGGTTATCCAGGCAGGTCAGTCACTGTCACACTGCACAGAGGACACTTAATTTCCAAAGAGTTAAGGTGAAGATTTTCATGCAGCTTTATGAGTCTGCACACAGACACACACAGCACACATAATCTATTTTATGAGCATGAGACACAGTTTTTGACCTCTGTTTTCTTCCAACAGCAATGACACGGGCATCTTTGTGTCAGATATCATCAGAGGAGGTGTAGCAGATTCAGATGGCAGATTGTTGCTAGGTGACCAGATCCTGTCAATCAATGGAGAGGATGTCCGTGCCGCGTCACAGGAACATGCACAGCAGCTTCTACAGGTCTGACACATTCACGCATACACATCCAAAAAAGTTATAAACAAATTCGAAGTGGGTTATAAATGTCTTGATGGATTTATCATCTTCCGTGTGATGTGTGACCTTGCTTTCAGAGTTGCGGTGGAGAGGTGCATCTGGAGGTGGCTCGTTTTAAGGCTGGTGTGCAGTACTCACAGCGGAGCCAGGTAAACATTTTCTCGGATTTCTCTTGGATGTCTTTGTCTAGTCAGTGACAGGGAAGCAACTGAATAAAAATGTTATCAGTTGTTGGATTTGGCATGCACTATTTTGGTTTAGGTTTTGTATTAACTGAGTCCAGGCTCTCTTTAATAAGCTCACTCATTTTAATATACTCTGCAGTTCAACTATTGCATTAATGCACAATTTTAACAATAGTGCTTTGTGAACCTAGGAGTACTTTAAGTTGTGTTTTATCCAGAGCGAAGACTCTGACTGTTCCACCCTGACCCCCTCAAGCGGATGTGATCCTTCTCTTGGCCAGCAGAGGGAGACAGACAACAAAACAGGAAGCTGTAGTGAGTGGCCCGTTATGTTCAAGAGAATTGTCTGGAAGCAAAACACATCCTGCTTGTTATTGAGATTAAATCCATGATTCCTATCTTTCTCCTCTTTTTTACAATTTACTTTGAGTGTAAAATATGTTGTTACCACCTGAAAGATGAATTTGTTTACATATGTCGCTCTCTTCCCACAGCATTTCAAGACTTACCCGATGTCAGAAAAGTCATAATTCAAAAGGTAGTGCATGGTAATATATGTGTATGCGGGTCCCATGTGCTTCAGTGGTATTGGTCTAACAGGGTCTATAATGTGTGTGTGTTATCACCAAAGGGGCCATGTGACTCCCTGGGCATCAGTGTAGCAGGTGGAGTGGGCAGTCCCCATGGCAACGTACCTCTTTTTATTGCTACCATGGATACCAGTGGAGTTGCTGCCAAAACCCAGCAATTACAGGTGGGGAGTGTCCATCTATATGTGCTTCTGTATACTGTGTGTGTTACATATATATGATTATGATCAAGTTAAGTTAAGTCAGGTTAGATAACCTTAGGTTAGCTTAGGTTAAGTAAGGTGTGACAGTGGAAAAGCCTCACACAATCTCAGTTCTGATATATATTCTATATTTTGGATAATTTGGATAAATGCATCTGCTGATTCTACCCTATTATTGAGTTACAGAGGCAAACACCATGAAATATATGGTAGCTAAATGGGTTCAAAAATAATAAATATAGTATTGTATAGTATATGTTTGTGTTTTTGTGTGCCCATTAGGTAGGAGACAAGATCCTCAGGATCAATGATGTGTCCACAGAGGGGCTGACTCATGTCCATGCTGGAGCTCTCCTGAAGAACGCCACTGGAACCATCAATCTGCAGGTAATGTTTCAGTGAGACATGCAGCTGTTCAGCTATTAAGCCTGTGAGGTTTCTGTGCTACTGTGCAATAACATGAGGAAGCTTGTGTTACAATGTTTCTGTTTAACCATGACCTGCTATCAAGTTTCTAACAAGGAGCTGAGATGAGACAGGATAAAGTTTCAGCCATCACTTCATTATCAGTATTTTTGTACATGAGCACTATACTGTAATTTCAAGACAATTGTGTGTCTGACACTGATTTCACACTGTTTGTCTTCATGTTAATGAGCATCTGGGAAGATTGTAAGAAACAGGGTGTCAGTTGCTCTTGACAAGTGCATTGTATGTAAAAAAACAAACAAGTTTTATATTTTTACACATAACTCCCGCTGTATTAACATCTCGACCAGCACAACCTTGTTGTTGCTGCAATAGGTTACTTCATTTAGGGTTTGTCTAAACTCCATAGTTACACTTTGTTCTCATGTCTTTCTCTGTGTATCTAGGTGGCAGCAGGTTCTGGTGGGAGCAGCACACAGGATCACAGTGATGTCCATGCCCGGTCATCAGGCCAACCCAGCAGCCTGCCCTGCTTTCACAACAACCTCTGGTAATAATCAGTTTGCTGACTGTCCCCTGCTGTTGTACTTTATGATCTTACTTTGACTCCCTCCTGGTTTTTTCAATGAATAGGGACAGAAGCAAAACCCCAGTCCCATTGACAACAGTGAGGACTAGTAGCCACTGCGTGAGAAGCATTGGGATGAATGTGCTTTTCACCAGAACAAGCAGCGTTTTTATGTTTTCTACTTTGTTTCGTTTTCAGTTGATGTTTTCAGTTAATTTCATCGGTCTGTTTGTGGGTTTGTGGCAATACATACATTTAAAATAAAATATTGTAAAAGTCTAGAATATATTCTGGGGGCTGGCCTTTGTAATGTCTTTCGGCAGGCATCATTATGTGAGTCTTAAATCTGCCGCAACCCTTTGTGCAAAACTGGCAACCCAATAGAGGTCTCAACCTGAAGTTGAGAAACTGTGCTCTTCAGTATGGCACTGTCTTTCTGAGAAGTGTCAAAATAATTCTGGGATTTGTCACATTTAACCACACAGCACATTAGAAATTAAACTGTCTTTCCACACATGCTGCCTTCCCTAGTGAGATGAGATACTTGACACACAGGAACTTTGCAGTGTGGAGCTGGTGAGATACACTGTTGTTGTTCTGCATTCTATTCCCACAGTGCTCGCATGTACAAGACCATCACTCTGGAGAGAGGCTCCTCAGGCCTGGGTTTCAGCATCGTAGGAGGGTTCGGCAGCCCTCACGGAGACCTGCCGATCTACATCAAAACTGTCTTCGGCAAGGTGAGGGAACATCCTCCAGAGAGAGATCTTTCATGGGGATCCAGGTTCAGAAATCTAATCTCAGCACAGCCTGGCGTTCAGTTATACTGACAGTTTGAAGCAACACTCATAAACTGCAAGGGTTCACAGTTTGTATCAGCTGTAGTCCTAATATTAATAATACTGACAAAATACCAATTGTGGCAATTACTACTACTGCTGCTACCAATGAAAGAACTTCTTTCCTTTAACCTAAAGGATATTGTAAAATGAGTTATTCCACCTGTAATTGCACTGCAGTGATGGAATATTGTTATCTTCGTAAATATATAGGAATTAATCACTTGAGTTTCAAATTGAACTTGTGCAGTTTTGGGTGGCTGTGGCTCAGGAGGAGAAGTGCCTCCTCACTAATCAGATGGTTGGTGGGCTTGATCCCAGGCTCCTCCATTTCGCATGCTAAAGTGTCCTTCGTCAAGATATTGAATCTAAAATTGAGTATCATTGGTGTGTAAATGTGTGTATGGTAGTGCTATTTGTAGGCAAAGCATCGTATGAATGGGTGAATGTGAGTACTGTAAAGCACTTTGAGTGGTCATTAAAATTAGAAAAGCACAAATTCATTTAGTCAAACATTTTATTTCAATGTGACCACCTGTTGGCACTGACATTAAGTATCACTTATTACAATGTTGTTTTGTTATGCTCTTTCTACATTTCTTATGTATCGTTATATCAGTGCAAAGAGTTTGTGATGTGGTGATCATTGTACTCTGCAGGGGGCGGCGATCGAAGACGGCAGGCTGAAGCGTGGAGATCAGATCATTGCAGTGAACGGACACTGCTTGGAGGGTGTGACTCATGCAGAAGCTGTGGACATCCTTAAGAAGACCAAAGGGAACGTAGTCCTCACCGTCCTCTCCTGAGACATGGTTCGTTACGTCCTGTTTAGATTATGTTCGATTATCATGGGAAAGTAGGCCTTAGGCAATGTTAGCTGCCTCCTTCAGAAACTACTTCACAAAAACCTGAGGGGCAAATATGAGAGAGTTAAAGTGATGTAGTTTAGTTTAAAATCATAAGAGGAAAAGATACTGTGGGTGTAGATTTTATCTGTATTTACTTTGGGGAAGCTACCTCTAACTGCAGCCCGAGTGTGTTTACAAGCATACAATACTCCTAATAAAAACTCATAATTCCAGGAAGGTGTTATTTGAATTTATGTGTTAATGTTATGAATCTTCATAGAGCTGATGATGCATATCTCTGCATTTTTTACATTACCATAGAAGCAATGTTCATAGAAATCAAAGCACCAAAAGCAGATCATGAAGAAGCCAATACCACAGTGTCCCAACTAATGATGATATATTGTCTCTTAGTTACCGTGTTCAAGGCATTTGTAAGACACTTACGCATTGATATGCATCATTTCCTATGTAAACACACTCATGAATAAATCACCATCCCCACACCACTGAATCTGCCGACTGTACAAATGAACGCAATAGAAACATCTGACACGTGACATGTGTTTACTGCTGTCTCTTGTGTTCACTCAGAGTTAACTACTGTGATAAACTTCTAAGACCCAAAATATGCCAAGTGCTTCTGCCAATCTTTTATATGGCAATAAGGTTTTAGGACGTTTGCTTTGTGTAAGGCTGTTTTACTTTTATTCCTCATTCTCATTCTCATTCTCTAATAATTAATGTGTCATGATTGCTTGAGTTATCAGTGTATTAAATGATGTGTATCATCAGTAATTATGACAAAATCGTGTGAAGAAGTTAGAGTAGGAACACATTTTGCTTTATCTGTGAAAAGCAGCTGCTAATTCTAGATATTTTAAATGTCAGCTCCACAAGTAACTCTGAATTATTTACTATTTATTTGTTATTTATTTATTACTGCTTTCATAATCTTATATTTGATCAGTTGTTTTGACAGGCTTTTTTGACTTCAGTATTGTATTATTAGAGCATAAAGAGCAATCCTTATTTAGAAGCTTTCTCACGTCTGTTTTATATGATTTTATATATACTGTCATTTACATTTTCTTCACTGTCATTTATTTTATCCATTTATGTGAGTAGTCCTCAGAGCCAAAGCACAGACAACCTTGTGTGTTCGGCATTGTGTAGCATTGGATAACTGAATGTACTGTAAGTGATCTTATTAAATGTTCATTTGTCAGAGCTGTTGTATCCAAAACTGTAATTTTCACTGACTTACCAGATAGAATGTCATAGTGGAACGAGCTTTCGCATTGAATGTTATATTTTAATGGTGAGTGACAACAACCAAAGAATCTCTCCTGTTCTCTGATGCAGTGTGCCGTCTCTGTGAATTAATACTGAGTAGGATAAGCCCATGGATATCACATTGTTTGACTTTCAAAGCCCTCAGATGCAGACCAGAAAGAAGAATGTGAGAAAATCTGAGATTTGTGAGCTGTTAAACAAGAGCATCTGAGCCTGGAGTCACATTTTTAAGGATATCCATGTATTTTTTGTAACATTTTTTGCATATTGTTTCATCTGTTTCCAAACCAGTGAAGTGTATTTTCCCCCAGAGATCTTTTATTGTGGTGTGGTTGGGCTTTTTGTCTTCAGCTCGTGCTCTTTCTGTCCGTCTTTGTCAAGCATGAATACATAATGAGGATCACTCAGGTTTAGTCAAGGTGCTAGAAGGAGCGTGCGTCATACAGTATATCATGGAAAGACAGGGCACCGGTAAATCACAGTCTGGATTAGAGTGACAACAGGAGAGGAGAGGATGGGAGAGGAGGATTAGCTACAGAAGTACAACATCTTAGAAAAAGCTGAAGAAATTGGTTTTAATTAGTTTCCAACTTGAGTCTAAGAAACACCAAGGAAGGCTGAAATATTTTTGTAAATTCACAGAACTTTCCCTTTAATTACCGGAGTTACTGGTGACAACTTGACAAACAATACATTTGCACACAAATGTCTCATTTAGGAAATAGGAGGCATCTAGGGAGATCCTGTCTGGAGCCTCCGCATTAATCAAAGCCATCTGTTCACATTGCAAGCTTTATTGAAACCCAGCCATCACAGTCTGGTTTATCCTTCTCCAGATGAACAATTGCCTGCCTAAAGGCTGGCATGAAAAGGGGTTTAAGATGGAGAAATTGCACACTGCTTTTTGTGCAGTTCACTTGGATTTTACCAGCAATATAGCAATTCCTCCTTTGTGAAAAAATAAAGTTCCCATATCTCCTCTTGGTTGGCAAATAAAAGCACAACCATAAAATCTATACATTAATTAATACTATATATTTATATATATTTATCACATACATCACGTACAAACACAGTCGCTTGTGGGAGTAGCAGGTGGCAGATGCAGTGACATCCCCCTTTCTTCTCTTTCATCAAGTAAGATAACTGATCTTCACAAACAGGTCTAAATTCCCTTTTTCCTCAAACATTTACGAGGAATGTGCCAACAGGCCACACACAATGGCACCTTATCCACCCCACGGCGCTCCTTACTTTTCCATCACCTACAGTGGGGCCTACTTATTGCGGATGTAAAGCTGCAATGCATTTTCATGCAGTTGAAAATAAATATGACTCTCATGAGAGCACGCTTGAAAAGAAAAGCTCTCATGATCCTTTCCCTCTGGACTGTAGTAGTGGCCAAATGATTGTTCTATGTGCGACTGTCACATCTATCCATATTAATAAATCCACAGGATTGTTTCTTTAGTAGTCAGTATAACCTGCTGGTACAGAGAGAACTGCCAACTGATAGGGGGTCCAAAAAAAAAACTCTTCCTCTTTTCTACCCATTCCCATCAGAGTCTTTTTCAAGATACTGGCCTGCACTGTGAAAATGCCAATCCTAAGTAATTCAATCCAATGCTGAGTCTTCAAATTCAACTTTCTCAAAAGCATGATGAAAATATCCCAACTAGGGGATTCACTGTAATTACTGAATATACTATAATATAGTGAACCACAGCTGTCACCTTAGGTGTCACCATTTCCATGCCAGGCCCCAATACTGAGTCTAGGCTGTCACAAGCAAATGAGCTGGACTGATGGGAAATATTTCATAGAGGGGCATGCATGCCTATGTCACGCCATTTTATTCAGTGGCATTGCCTGAAGCAAGAAATAATTTGACACAGTCATGCAGTTACAGCAGAGAAGCATGGTGCGGTACGCTGTATAATCTGGTTATGAGTTTTAAAATCGCTCTGTCTTATTAAAACAAGAATTTGACAGTTAAATAATTTCAGTCTTTTCAATGCAGTTTTTAAGGACTTTTCTCCTTCATCCAACTATGCTTTAGGCAAAGCTGTTCCCACACATAAAACACATAATTTTGGCAATATCTGAGTTTGTTTCTGTTCATTTGGATATTTTTCCTTATTTGATTCATTTAATCTCCTGTGCAAAGATTTTGTTATCTAACAAAAACAGTTGTATGTCCCATAATTTTACAAGATGTTGGTCTAAAAGCTGTTTTGCATTTACTCTGCTGCTAAATTGCTCTATTTTTTATTTGTCCATCCTTACATTTAAGACATGTAGTCCAAATATACTGATATGTATAAGAACCCCCATTGTATGTTTAAATTATGAATTGGTGCTATTATCATTGCTGCTGTCATTACAGTATTACACATTACATTATAAAAAACACTCCATTTGCTCCATTATATAATGTTTATTGTAAATTCTATATCTCAGGGGCCTTTGATCTTTAGGGAGGCTTCAAAACGGCCCACTTAAAAAAAAAAAAAAAAAAAAATTAATTGTCTCTGTTAAAACACAAACCAATAAATAAAGCATTACTTTATTTGAAAATAAAATACACTTGACATGACATATGGTAAGTTTGTCCGCTGAGTCCATATATACTTTTGCATGTAGACCATGCTGTATACGTATGTACACGTTGATGACGAGCGAGGTCAGAGGTCTGCGGTCAGAGGTCAAGTGGAGACCATGGGAATTCAGCTGGTTGCTAGCAAAAGAAACTTCTTTAAACGTCATGGAAAACAAAAGTCGGAACGGAGAAGAAAAGGATTTAGAGAAAATCAAATTTCGGACAAACGCTGTCTACGCCGACTTTCTGTAACAGCCGACCACTAGGCTTGCTAAGTTTAGCCAAGAGAAGTAGATGAAGCTAACGAGAACCGCGACGTTGCTACGGTGAACGTTGGTTCACCTGTATTGGTTGACAGGTTACCAGCCCCACTATTCGTTACTTTTTACGTCTTTCTCCAAGTATAAAACTGAACTGAGAACAAGGACGAGACAACAAGACTTGAACTGTTCATCAATTCAAGCAACAGAGACTTCAGACGCAGTGGAGAAGTTTTCCCTCCCAGGAGAACATCGTCACAGGTAGGCCCTCTGTCCCGTTATCATCCATACCAGATGTATGTTCTTCTCTCTGAGGTGTTGTGATTGTACAGTGAAAAGTAGCCGGTGGTCGGTGGTTGATTTTGGACACATTTGACCGTTGTGCTATTTTGTTGTGTATCAGGATGGGCGGCATGGTGCTGTGGTGGTAGTACTGGTAGTAACAAGGTTTGGGGCTGTGTTCTCCCTGTTTGTCTGCATGGGTTCTCTCCGGGTTCTCCGGCTTCCATCCACCTGCCAAAAACATGACCGTAGCCTGAATGTGAGTCTGCGTGCAATGGACCCCATTCTTATGAAGTATTTTAAGTTGTTCTTAAGACATGTCTTCGTCGGATTCATGAACGCCTGCTTAGACCGCAGACATCTTCGCAGCTGTGTTTTTTGATGAATTGATGAATGCCAATACCGCGTAAACTGAGAGCGCATGCCAGGTGATCCTAATTAAGGTAGGATTAGCTCGGGTAACCGCCCCATCAGTCCCCGACCGTAAAAGGGCATGAGACTGCAGGGCCGTGTGCACTCACACACCAGAGAAGCTGAGCAGAGAAGGTGAGTTGAGAGAGAAAATCTGCAGAGGGAGCATGGGACTGCAGACGTAATAAGAAGTGTAGTAGTACTGAAGTGGGGCGACTGCTGCAGGAAATGAACAAGAATGAGTGTTTTGGAAGCAAAGTAACAGGAAAAAAAAAGATAGATGGGATGCTGTGAGTCGTTCACTGGATGCTGTACCTGCAGAAGAGCGCACTCCTGACGAAGTAAAGAAGAAATGTTTGATCTCAAATCTGAGGTTAAAAAAAGTATTGCCAAACAAAGAAGACAGATGCAGAGCACTGTCAAGACTGATCTGAGCTGAACCTGCACATTATCAGAGACACACTCTCAGGTGTGCCTTCATAAATATATTCATATTATCATATCTCATATGGTCAGTCACTTGAGTGCTATTTTTATTTTATTGCTGGCGTGGTTCCAAATAAACATAATTTATGTGAATTAGGTGTCTATAGTGTTTGTTTTAAGAGACTGCAGTGCTTTGTAAAATAATTATTAAAAACATTATAAATCATAAGAAACTTGTAATTCAGATCATATAATATTATACAACTGCAGAGCAGAAGAAAACACAATAACCACTTATTTTGCACAAGTGTCAGTTCTCAAATGTGTGTAAGGATGCTCTTGAGTTTGTGTGGATTTTGTTCTTAGCTAAGAACAAATCCCAAATAATTTAACATTAGTGAATCACAAAATCTTCTTGAAAACATCCTAAGTGGGCTTTAACAAGACATTTCTTCTTAAGAACAGTTCTTGAAAGAGGCCCAGTGTTCCTTATTTCAGGCCTGAGATAGACTGGTGCCCTGTCCAGGTCTCGCCCTATGTCAGCTCAGGTTGGTCTGCAGTATCTTTATATTGATTTTGCTGACCCAAGAAGGCTGTAGTCTGTCGATTTAAATTCTGCATTAGCTACAGGTATTTCAAATAGAACAGATAGAGTTCCTCTAAACTGGAAACAATCCATGTGAAACATGTCTTCAAGCAGTATCCTGAATCCCTCATGAAGGCCAGTCAGTACCGTTTGAAGTCCTGGTGCTTGTTCCATTTACCAGGAACATGAAAGGAGAGAGCAGTCTTTCCTAACTCACCATTAATAAGTCAGATAAACAATCTAATACGAATCTGTAAAACTGCAGTGTTACACATACATAAAATGAGGACAAATATAGATGAAGCTTGCCACATGGTACTTTGTGTGGCCCAGGGCCTCTGCATTCTCAATATCAGCCTCCTGAGTGTGGACAGTATGAGGCAGCTTTAAGATATCAATTATATTCCATGATGTGTCTTGTTGGGCTGTCATTTTATCATGTGTAAAAAGTGGTCGATGTGGTATTTTAGAGGAGCTAGATGAGTATAGTATGACAGTGGAAAAAGCAAATCAAGTGTCAATTGAATTTTGTTGCAGTAGCATGTGATATCCACATGAGGGCAGTGTGTGTGCTGTTATGAACACGTGGACCTGATCTTACTCATTGGTTAGAGGCAACATACAAGTGGTGTATTTTGCCTGTTAGCCCCAGGCTTCAGACAAGCAAATTTGCGCCTGCAGTAAAAGGCCTCTAGTAATCTGTCTGTGGTCTGCTCACACAGTTAAAGCATGTAATTCACTCTGCATCTGCATGAATATTGTAATATAATGTATTGGTGAGGTGGAGAACAGACAGTGAATGGAAGAGATGATCTTTTGAGAGCTATGTCATGATGTCAGGAGTCATCACTGAATTTAAATATCCAGTGGTAGAGTGAAGAAGCCCAGTAAATGAATACTTGTCACGTCTTGCCAATCCCTTCATAGATTGAGCTGCTCTAGGCTGTCAGACCTCCCCGGCTACAGCTTGATCTGTTCTGTTGTATGTGTCAAACCAAATCTCTGGCAGCCTTGCAGTTTATAGTAAACATGATCACAGTGAGGGACACGCAAGCTCTGGGTTTGAAACCAGTTCACCTTTATTAGAAGTTGGAGTATTAAAAAAAAACAAAAAAACAAACATATTAAAATGTTAGGGCCTCTCTCAAAAGGCATGGATTTAGACTACGGACTGCGATTTGTCCAACCTCCGGTCGTCCTCTGAGTAGCGTCGGAAAGTTTCTCCCAGCAGTGGCTCCAAGGCCTCGGCCGAGTGGTAGGAGCGTGCGCGCACAGCACAGGCGATCACACCGCCCACCACTGCCACCACCAGCACTGCTGCAACAATAGCTATGGTGATGATCTCAGATAGGGTGTAGGCACGAACTGTAGAAAAAGAAGGGGAGGTCAGTTGAGGTTTTTAGATTTGGGTTCTGTGGTGTGTGTGTGTGTGTGCAGCAACTCACCTGGCCACTGGACCTCATAGGAATATCCCAGGTTTTCTGGGGCAGAGACAAACATCTCAGCGTTGGTGACAGGGGGCCAGAAAGGAACCATATTAAACCTACGGTTGTGTCCAATTGGTGCGTTCTCCTCAGGGTACACTACTTCACCTGCAGGATGAGACAAATGGGTTTATCCATCCTCTGTACTGCAGACTCGGGCGTGTTTCTGCATCTGCATCTAGTTCAGTCTGTGAGTACCTGGTTGGTGCCTGCGGAGCCACTCGTCAAAGACGGCATCGGTGAACGTGTGCAGCAGGACAAAGATGGGATCATTGGGTGAGAGGTGAGTCTGTCCACCTGTACCGTTAAGGAAGAGATGGGCGAGGTTGTGGAG
>OMNW01003068.1:2731-53310 GCA_900303245.1 Selene dorsalis
AAGGCACCAACACAACTCTCATGGTGTTGGTGTAACCAGCCCCTGGGCGCCAGCCGGTGACAACGATGGCCACATCACCTGACTTGAAGAATTTGTGGTGCTTGCCTAAAGTCAGAGAGAAAAAGAGTGAAGTGAGGCAGATGAACAAAACGCTCTCATACATATTTCCTTTACGCCCCTTACAAATAATTGCAATAGGCCATTAAAAGTTTCAACAAAGCACAAAAACACTCACCAACTTCCAGGGCAAAGTTCACACGCAGGTCGACATCCTCAGCCCAGACGTCGTTGGCGGCCTTGGTGTAGAGCACAGGGTAGACGCCACGGTATAGGTGAGCCTGGCGGGCGGTCTGGCCACAGCGGGTCACAGCAATGATGGGGGCCCGGGGCCTGTACTTTGACAGCAAGTGAGCAGACCTGCAAGCAACAGATGCAAGCTATGAAGAAGCTGTAGAACTTGTACTAGTCTGAGTGAAAGCCAGTTGTTAGCAGTTACAGTTGGCTATTTACATAGTTATAGAGCAACATTATTCATTTGGAGTGGTAGTTGTGATCCACCTTGTGACTGTTCGCTCTGTTTCATGCTCTGTTCCACTGTGTTCACCAGCTGGTTGCTACTGGTCTGTTAGCTCTGCTGTATATTGAGTTTTACAAACAAACACATCTGCCTGCTGCTGCCTGAAAACACCAGCACGAGAGGGACAATGCTAAAAAGTGAGCTAAGAGATGATGTAAAGCTCATTTAGCTCATACACAAATGATCTATTGTTGGTGCAGAAATAATCATTATAACTGTGTTGACTATGCCATTACTATTATAAAATCCAATTGGCTGACACTGGTATGTCTTCTGTATCATGTGCTGTGAGGATGAACACCCAAACTCAGAGGAATGAACAGGCAGTTAAAATTAACTTGTAAAATGTCAGGGTTCAGAACTCAAAAGGTCACAAGTGGAGCACAGATTGTGAGTGCGGTAAGAACTGGCACACTTCATATGAGCCGTGGGCTTGTGTTATGGAAGGAGCGGAGGCAGAAGGATGGAAAAATTTAAAACGCGCCAGCTTCTTTGTTCACAGTGGGCACCATGGAGGTCCCTATGACTCAGAGCTTTAGAGAGGAGACTTTTTCTTCTTCTCGTTTCTCACCTGCCAGTCTTGGTGAGAACGATGATGGCGCTGGCGCAGCACTTGAAGGAGGCTTCCACTGCACCGATGGCTACAGACTCTGTGGGGTCACGGGTCAGAGGGGTGATGCGACGCAGCTCCTCGAACATCTGCCTGTGGTACATGGCTGCCTCAGCCTCACGTGCAATCTGAACATGGGAAGACAAAAACCATTTAAAAAAAAAGACTCCAGTAATGTCAGGCAGTTGTCACACAGCAGGAGTTAGGTTATACGTAAAAGGACAAAACATACTGTAGGGCTGTTATCTTAAATGCAGAGGTCATACCTTAAAGCACACTGAGACATGAAGCTAAACAACAGCGGCGGCCATGATGTCCAGGAACTGTTGCTTTGCACTGCAGATCCTCAGACACATGCTTACTGAGCAATACAATTACACAGTTAAAGCACAATGCAAGAGACAAGAAGAGATGTTGTTTGGTAGCAGATGGATGGAGGAAGGGGAGGGTGCCACACAGCACACAACAAATACGTAACAAGTTGTCGGTGAAACCCAAGATAATAAGGCTGATGTGTTCTCACTCACTTCACACAGCAAACACTATCTTCTATAGAAGTGTTTCTGTCTGTCATACTTCTGCCACCTACAGTGGACACATGACTAAATTAAACTGATATGACAATTACAACCATGCTTTGCCTAACCACATGGACTAGGCCTCTGTCATTATAAAATCATAGCCATTCAGTAGACAACTCTCAAGACTCAGATGTTAGAGTTTCCCAAGAGCACACAAATGCACCACATGCCACGGTATTAGGTTAGGGGGCTTTTATTTTGAAATCACAGGGTTCCTCACACTGACAGATCTGAGGGATATTGGTATAGTTTATAATAGTATAGTATAGTTCATAAACATTGATGTATAAGATTCCTATTCCTAGTACTTGGGACCAGAAAGTATGCTCTTACCATGTGCTGTGTGCGCACAGCTTCCAGGGGGTAGTCTCCCTTGGCAGTCTCACCGCTCAGCATGATGCAGTCATTGCCATCCAGCACAGCGTTGGCAACATCACTGGCCTCAGCACGAGTGGGACGAGGTTTCTTGGTCATGCTCTCCAGCATCTGTGGGAGAAAACCTGACTCGTCATGCATGTCTGTACTCTACTTTTGATACATCTTCCTTCATAGAACAAAGTGCTCGACGATGTCACAAACCTGTGTGGCACAGACAATGGGCTTGCCGATCCTGTTGCACCTGCCAGTCATCATCTTCTGAGCGAGGAAGACCTTCTCTGTAGGGATTTCAATGCCCAGGTCACCACGGGCAACCATGATGCCATCGCTAGCCTCAAGGATCTCATCAAATCTGTCAGACAAAAAGACAGAACACTGTTAACTAAAGATTCAGATGTGTGCAGGTTCAACAACCGTCAACAGCTGCTCCTCCACCCACCTGCGCACACCCTCGTGGTTCTCCAGCTTGCTGATGATCTTGATGTCCTTGCCCTTCTCGCCAAGCACTTTCCTCACAGCGTGGACGTCGGCAGCCTTACGGATGAAGGAGGCGAAGACCATGTCAACACCCTGCTCCACACCAAACTGCAGGTCGCTAATGTCCTTCTCAGAGACAGCAGGGAGATCAACAGCGGCTCCGGGCAGGTTGACGCCCTTCTTGCTGCCCAGCATACCGCCGTTCTCGATCTCACACATCAAGTAGTTGCTGCCTTAGGATGCACAAAACATAGGAAAACTTAAAATTTCCACAATTCCGGCAGAAAATGTAATAATTAAGTTCAGACAGAGCAAATAGAATGTGTGTTTGTGTGCTTACCAACTTCTTTGACCTTGAGGGAAATCAGACCATCATCAACATAGATGTGGCTTCCAACCTGCACAACCTTGGTGATGTTCTTGTAGTCAAGCCACAGAACTTTCTCATCACACTTTTCCATGAACTGGTCGTCAAGTGTGAGCTTGATGGTTTCACCCTTCTTCAGCTCAACCTCAGCAGTGCCACTCTAAACCACACAAGAAAAGAGTGTCAGCTCTCACATCCTTGCAGGAAATTTTAACACAGTTATTTGTGCAAGTAATCAAACATGTCTCCCTCTGAGCCTCTGTAATTTGGCAGGAACTCACGCCCTTGATGAGTCCGGTCCTGATTTCTGGTCCCTTGGTGTCCAGAGCGATGGCCACTGGTCTGTAGTCCACAGATCCTGGTCCGAAGCTCTCAGTTGCAGTACGGACGTTCTTGATGGTCTCAGCATGGTACTAAATGATGCAGAGTAACAATGAAAAACATTGAGAAACAATACACAATCAATTTTGTAAAACTTTTGTTGGAAATTTTTTTTTAGGTTTCAAATTCTTGAAATGTAAATAAAGACTGGTACAACAGCAGGTGGAAAAACCTTTGTCACACAGACAAACTGGTGGCACGGCACTTGTTACCTAACCATCAGTGAGTCAGTTCTGAGCAACAACTGCAACACATTTTTAGGACGTGACATTGTTCTGTTTCATTGCACATAAATAGCTGACAGTCAGACGATCAGGTATTAAATGAATGCTTTCAAAAATACTTGAGCTGTTGCATTAACAACAGGATGTTGAACAAATTAAATTGCTTCATGTGATAGACTGTTCCACTGCCTCATCTACCGCCATGGATTTTTTGTAAATGCATGATCTGAACGGTAATGTCTTCAGTTGATAATGAATGCCTCACTGTGGCCTCTCTACATGCCTGTTGCTGCAAGCCTGACTCTTAGAGAAGACCTATTTATAGCTGCTCTGACAACTGACGCACCAATAAGACAGAGGTCAAATTTATTGTGCCCTTCCCGTAACAACGCCTACATCCACAGGAGTTATGATTATCTATTGTATTACTTTTTGTTGCTGTAAACTGTAAAATGCTAACTTTTCTATTTCCTTTTACTCAGCAGACTTGAGCTGTCACGCCATTCTGCAGATAAATCAAAATCCACTATGTGAGTTGAATTACACTAGATAAAAAATCACCGTTGTCAACCTCTAGAGGTCCAAGTATCAACCATGGGTGTTTGTACTATAGCTAATGATGAATCTGGTGGCTCATCCACTCAGGTGACAGTGAAAAAGGTAAAAAGGCATGACTTTTAAAGGCGAGGGGTCAGTAGTATAAGGTCTGCCAAAGACTTGGCTGTGAGACAGTTGGCTCGCCAAATCACAAGCTACAACTGTAGAGCCAGCTCTGAAGGGGCAAGTACAGGCTCATAGATCATATTACTCCAGCAGACAGTTACCAGGCCACAAGAGTAATGTCACGCTGCTGCAGCTCTAAAGGGTAAATCCACACTGAGTCACTCGTAGGGGGCAAAAATACTGCTGCTGCACTGCTCTGTCTGGACTCGAACTCTCAAGCATGTTGCACCATTGGACATGCCTAAGTTAGTAATGTCATAGTAGATGTTCTGCCACTGATAAATCACCTGTTGTAAGCCTTAGAAGTGCAACAACTTCAAATGTTTAAGGAGCAGAAACTTCACTCACTTCGTGTGTGCCATGAGAGAAGTTCATTCTTGCAATGTTCATCCCAGCCTTGATCATTTCTTTGCCCATCTCCACAGAACGAGTGGCAGGTCCTGCAAAAGGACAGGTGAATGAATGGGAAAAAAAAACTGAGGTTTGAAACAAGAACAAGTTAATTTTATCACTGGGTGATTTGTTTACTGAGGAATAAATCAATGGATTCTTTGGAAAGGTGTCTGACCGATTGTGCAGATGATGCCAGTGTTGCGAGACACGGCAGGGTGAGAGTCGATGTCAAGAAGACACATGTGCTCAATAAGGCTGTCAGCCATGGCAGCATGCAGCTGCTGGCTGTGCATGATGGAGTCCTTTGACTTCGACATGACTGGATCCGTGTCTGCGGGAAAAGTCCTGAGGAGACAGAGCAGCAGATAAAGAGGTGATTGATTAGTGTGACATATCTGATCAGTTATAGAACCAGTCCAGGTGAACACTATGAGTTTTCATCTAAATGTTGATACAGTGGCTTCACTTTAAACCAAGAAGTAATAGAGGTGACAAGTGATCTCAGAAATGAGACCAAATGAGACACTATGAGTGAAGATAAAATTAGAACGTAGAAATTAGTTCAATGGAAAAATAAACGTTAGAGGGTGTGACCTCTCTGTGGATCAATTTCAAGTCCACTAGTGGAAAGTGGCTGTGTGTGCTGTGACTGGACAGCCTGTGCAAAAAGCAGCAACAACACGGTGTGTGCGCCTGACTGCAGTCTCCCACAGCTTCTGTGCAACTGAAGAACAGGAGCTGATCACTTCTTCACAGAGGCTAAAGAGGATTCATACACACAAAGAAGAACTCCAGGACTTATACAATACACACTAAGGCAGTTATTAACATGCGTGACAAGTCTGATGTCATGTCAATGCATACTGAGCAATGTGAGCTCAGACACCATTCCAGCCTTCAGCTTTCACCTAAAATAAAATGGTCAGCTGAGAGTATTTATGGACTGTTGAAACATCTCACCAGAACAAAACATATTCTGTTGAAAAATGAGAAAATACATAATAATAAAAGGGACGTGTTATATTTAAAGAGTAACCTTACTGATTGTTTTAAATAACGCAGTTTAGAAAAACTCAGTTTACCAGATCGACTTTTCATCTAAATCAGCTAACTGATAAAAAGTCACTATGCTTGCTATACTAAATTACAGGTAGAAAATGATAAACTTCATTATCTGTCTGATTGTCAAGTTCTGGGAACAGATTATCATTGTTCAGAAATGGTCAGAACAAATTTACCAGAGAACAAAGGAGTGAAATCTAAATTTATTCTAGACTAGCATGAAACTTTTTTTTTTTTAGTTTTTCTAGATTTTTCCAGATTAGACTCACATGGCAGAGAAAAATATTTGGGCTGGGTATAACTGTATTTGTGCAAAATGAATATGATAGATGAATTAAATCAGACATAATTATGCTATAATATGAACATAATATAAACAAGTCACTATCAATATAATATCCACATGGGGTACAGACTGATTATATTCAAATAGTTAAGTCTGAGATTGAAATGACAAAGTAAGAGTTTGATTTCAACTATAAAACGTTCAGTTAAATCATATTCTCCTCTGTAAAGTTGAGTCTATTTGCTACTACTCACCGACTGGGTGAACTTTGCAGGGACCAAAGCGCCACTGCTTCTGCTGCGGCGACAGCTTTTATAACTTGAATTTGCCGGGACTACTTTCCACAGTGACCAAAAGTGACACAAGATATAGGTCGTGACAGTGAAGGCAACATGCCAGATTTGTACGGCAATTTGTACGTTGAATATAGATAATATAATATAGAGAATAATTTTCATACAGAAGTTGTTGTTGTTTTTAACGTGGGTGTTATACTCGATATTACTTTTGAGGTGAAATGAAAGCATAGAAGTTGGGCGAGGATACAGTGCAGGTAGGTACAAGTGCTTGCTCGTCTGACATTCACAAAACTCTCCGCTGGTGCTTAAACATGATCCTGGTCATTGGGTTGCACTTAATACAAGAAGGGCATTCAGAGACCTCCGTTAAGGGAAATGTCAAGTCGTGTAACTCTCACCGGACTTAAGTGGGGAAAAAAAATCATATTCATGATCAATGCTCCACATCTGCCCCACAATGCAACGGGCTCTTCTCTACCCCTAACCGCAGCCCTACTCCATGGTCTGTGCAAATCGGCATTGAACTTTTTGTATAGTGCTGCTGACAAATACCGAGACAGAAATCAGCAGGTAGGCTGATTATGACGGTCATTATTGATATACAAAGAAAACTAGGAGGACATATTCAACTGTAGGCCCATTTGAACTTCCTAAAATATAAAATTCACAATATTATTTCACCTATAGCCCTTTTCTGCTGTATCATCTGCTCTTTCACAATTGCACACAATAAATAAATATCAATAAATAAAGACATTTACAAAGTTTAATACTGTAAACTACTGTATACCACTCAGTGCAACAGGATGATGTTAACTTGTTTTCCTGTTTTTCCTGTTTCCTGCCTTTACACCATTCCATAACTCTAGGTATACACTTTAATGTCATAATAAAAGTAAAATTTTGTTACTTTGGCATGATAGTCCACAGAATGACAGTGGTCACTGAAATGCTTTCTCAACACTTTATAATAACTACACACTCTTAGGCAGTAATAACAACCTGAATGAATCACAAATTAACGAGCTTATTAATCAAGAGTTAATCAAGAGACATTACAGACTAATTAGTATCAGTGTAGGGAGAATGCTTTATTAGTAATGAATTAAGTATTTAAAAACACCTAACTAATGCTGTTACCCTGCTTCTTATACACTAATAGAGTTTCAAAATTAGAAGACAAGTGAAGCCTGAGCAAAAAATGATTTGTGGTGGAGGACCATGACATGTAATGAGTGGAACAGGAACAGGAAAAGCTGACAGAGATGCAAACTTAATATCAGTCAGTCTGCACATTATACAGATCCATTACTACATGCCTTGATTTCAGTCAGGTCTCCATACATCTCATCGTCATTCTGTTACTTTAATTATAGTATAGGCTGTACAGTTGAGCCATAGTCTCCTTATGTAGCACATTAGGAACATGTTGTACCATACGATGAAACTAGATTCACACAGTGGCATGTTTAAGACATGGGTGCACTCCTCTCAGTGTTATTTATAACCCTGCAAGTAACTCAATTGTCTTATCTACTGACAGGTTTACTACATTCTTGGAAAAAACTTGATTTGTAAACAGATAGGAATTAGGCATTGAAGTGTTTAATGCCCTGCAGAGCTGATTAATGAGGTAAATATACATGAATTGTACAGTGTAATTTATGGTGTATATATATTCCCAGGGTGTGGATAGTGTGATCCTTCAACGTGAAATCTGACCCTAAACTATTACCCAGCATGTAAGGATTAATGATCAAACACTTACTGACACCAGAGCAATGTCTGCAGTTAAAGCCTGACATTACAAACAATAAATTTCATATATTATTTTAAAAATTGCTAATTTAAATGAGGAATTTGGTCTGTCTCCTTTCCTGTGATCCATTTTTATCAAAGCAATTTCTATAATCACTTCTAATCACGGTGAGTCATCTGCTACACCTGTTACCAAAAGATGATTGACAGACAGTGTTTGCTCATATTTGGCAGTTTAACCTAAGAAAAGAAATATCCCATTAATAAGACATGAAGTGGTCACAGCTGTTCGTTCTCTTCACCTTTCAACTGTGCACATGTAGTTTTGACATATTTACAGCATGAAAGTAACTTGCTCTGACAGTTCATGTCTGATCTTACATATTGCCCTGTGAAACAGCACAGCAGGTGTATTCATATAATCCTATTTATTTCACATCATTTAATAAAATCACCTATCCTGTAACATTTATCTCATTTTGTGTATATACTCTTGTGGTGTCTCAAACTCGTACTATATAGAAATTATTTATTTGTGAAGTTTAATTGGCAGTGGTATTTCAAAGTCACAGTCTAGTTAGCAAAGGTGTGTATGACCTGGGACATACTGTCTCTGTCTTTTTTTCTCAACAATAGCTCTCTCTTGTGGATGAGTGGTTGAATTGTGTAATGTGAGTGACACTGCTGCACTTGACTGTGCCTGACAACTGTCTCATTATCTGTATGAGACTGCAGATTAAAAAAGAATTTAGATTTTAAACAGCGGTTTAATTATGTAGTTTGTTGAGTTTCACTGTCTGAAGCTGAATTTGAAGACAAGCAAGGCAAACATGATATAAGCACTGTGGTCCATGCTGCAACACCCCTATTAAATCAGTAAGCAGGGCTCCAGACTGCCCCTAAAGGGGAGAATTTTGCCCCTAAAATTTGAGACAGCGCAAGTAAATTTTTCATCTATTCGCACATGTGCAACCAGTAAATTTGCCTTTTTTGTAACACTGGTGAAACATGGAAGGGACGCCTCAAAGAATCTGGTATCCGTCATTACAGATGACAGGCCAATGTGTGTGAGGACCATGAATGAAAAGAAAATGTGAATATTTGCTTTGCAAGTCCATTTACGGTGTGCGTCCGCTAAATTTTCTGCTTGCACTCCTAAAATTTTAGGTAAGGGGCCACTGTGCTCCTAGTAAAAAATGTTAGTGTGGAGCCCTGATAAGGACAGGGTTTTTTGTACCCGTCACTTGAAAAGCAGGCCTTGATCTCAATGACACTACCTCATGAGAATAAATGACAGATTAACACATAGATTTATTGTTGTTTTTTAAGGATGATTGTTTGCTCTCCAGTCCTGCTGCAGTTAATATTGTTCAGTGCTGGCTGTTTCATTGTGAACCTATTGTTCATTTATCTTGCCGGCCTGGCTGCTGCAGCTTGAAATTTATGATTGAACAGTGGGTGTATAAATTGTGAAGACAGTTTATACAACAACACAAAAAAAGACAATATAATCCAATAGCACAGTAACAGATATGCCTCTTGTGAAGCTCATAATGTTCTCCTGGAAGTGTGTCTGAGATCTGTTGACTCAGCAGAAATTAAATTCATTTTATATTTGATTGAATTATATTCATGGTTGTTCAGAGGCATCATTTACAATGACAGTATACAGTGTGTATGAGGATTTGTGATATTGTGTCCACCCACTGAAAATGAGCATGGTGACATAACAAACACCCACCCTTGTCTAAGTGGATTAGTTTGAGAAAAGCACTTGTTGAGGGAGGACTTGCACAGATGCATGCACTCCTAGAAGTGTCTAATCTGGCCAGACTGCAGAGCAGCAGGCGACTGCTAACGAGGGTAACTGCCGATTAAGGTCAGACTGCAGCACAGCAGACAGACAGGAAGACTAATAAATGCCAAACATCATCCAAACCACCGTGCTTCAAATCTGACTCCATTGATTTTGTTCCTGTCACAGCTTAAACCTGAGAGTCGATCCTGAGGACAGCGTGTCCTTAGAAGCGTCCCCTCACCCTCTTAATCTAAGTGATATACTACAGTATATAAGTATATATGGTCAATGACACTATGTGCTGCAGATACTGACATGTGCGATGAAAGCCCTGGATCTGCAGGTCTCATCCTCTTCCTCTTCCTGTCTTCTCAGTGGACCAGGTTCAGTTGATTGGGCTATCAGTATCTGCAGCCAATCATGTGACACTGAAAAAACTGAACATGTGTGACTTCCTGCTGTTCAAAACCAGGGGGGGAGAGGAGAGGACAGCCAAACACAAACACCCAGCTGAGCTATCACACAGAAAACATCATTTGTTTTGGTTTCAGGGTCAAATACGGACCTACAGGAGATTTTCACCCTTGATGGAATATGTGGAGCTTTTCTCATCTCATTGATGAAAGGTAAGAACGTTTGTGCCTTGTACGTCATCAACACCTCATGACCGATATCTTCTTGAGTCTCTTGCAAATGTAGCTGATTAAATTGCATGTGCTTCTCCAGTTTTTCTTTGTGTCACTCACACTGAGGTGAACAGACTATTGATGGTTGCTGAAGAGCTGCTAAAGTACTGAGTGAATGGTGAGTCTATAACTCTCTAATAAGTTATAATACATTTTTCATATATATTCTCTTATCACACAGTCCGTGTTTGTATACTAGTATGTTATTAGCACAAGAGCAACAGCTCTGATAAGTTTGATGACATCTCTCTGTGAATATGAATATCTGTTTATTTTCTTTGTCTTGTGTGATATTAAAAAAAATGTTTGGGATCTAGACAAAACTCTTTCTTGGCAACTATGATCATTCTTCACTGTTATCGATCCTTTTGTCAACCATACAACCCCTTTATCATCAAGACCAGATTTTTGGATAATGCAAACAAAAAATGAATGAAATGTCACACACCAAGGAGTTTCAATGCAGTGTTACCTCTGAATGAACCGCAGATGTGTAGAAATGCGTGGCAGGCTTGGCAGGAGATTAGTTGACTGTGTTTGGGTTGACAGAAGGAAACTAATGAGCTGTGTAAATAAGAGGATCTTTTGATTGACAGCTTTTTCCATTAACCTCACAGGAGACCGAGTGCCAGTGGACAGAGAGCCAGACTGAGGAGGACAGTGACACAGAGGAGATCCCGTATGGAACACATGTAAACATTCATTTTCAGTATCCACATACTGTGATGAATATTATAGCAGATTTCAAATTATTATCAAAGATATTTAGCCTGAGAATGTGAAGTTATGATGAAAAAGGACAAACTGGAGTTGGAAATAGCTCCTTTTATTTTGCTCAGGGAACCTGTTGTCAACCTTCCTCTTGGTTGTTGTTGTTGTTACTCGGTTTAATTCCTTGGCCCCCTGCGGTGCTGCCATAAGTTAAGTGTGTTCGTGTTTGTCTCTGTAGGAGAGCTGTGCCACTGACCTGTATCACCACCCCCAGCTGGAGAGAGACATTGAGGCAGTCAGAATTTTGTATTCAGACTCTGCAGCCTCGGTCAGGTCAGAACATCTTTTCTTATTCATGGCCTGAAAATGAAGAGGTCCCTTCTGTAAAGTTAAAATTTCTCTTTCTTCTCCTCTGCCAGGGATTACGGGTCAATTGAGGATGTGGATGTTGACTTGAACATCAATGGCAACTTTTTGGATGTAAGCCAAAAGCACTGGCCTGTTCTTACAGTTGCAGTCAAAAGTTTATATAAACCCTTCAAACATTCATAAATTTGGTTAATTTAACAAACTAGTTGTGCATCTTCTGAAAACAGAACAGACAAAAGCTCTACTGTCAAAATACACACACACAGGACACACATCAAATCTAAAGGAAGCTAAACGCAGTAGGTTTGTGTCATTCTGTCACTTAATACGGAGAGTTGCTAACTTTTGACAGTTGTAAATATATTTACTATATTGTGTCCACAGGAACAGGTGGCCAAAGCCTGGAGTATCAATCCATCAGAGCCCATTGTTATCCGTCTGCACTTTGCTCACTCTCAGTATCTGGATGGACCTGGTGAGCATCAGCGACACCTTTGTGACATTGTGACCGTTTTACTGCAAGTCAGTGTGACGGCTGATTAAATTATGTTTCCTTTCACTGCAGCGCCTTCAGTCCAAGTCTTTCAGCCATCCAACACAGATCATCTCAGTCTTGGGAAACAACTGCAGAAGTGAGTGATTAGGTCATAATTTTTACAACAGTGATAAGACTGTTCAAGGCAGTGTTGTAGGCTTTTAGCTGTTTATAGATGGTGGTGGATGGCTCCTCTCTCTTCGCTGCAGGATGGAGAGATATAGAGGATCCTCCGTACCTATAGCCATCAGACTTCTTATCTCACCTCATCTTATCTTATCTCGTCTCGTCTTATCTTATCTCATCTCATCTCTTCTCATCTTGTCTTATCTTATTTAGTCGTTTACCTGAAGAGCAGCTCTTCTAACTCCCTCTGCTCTCCAGTATTCTCACAGTCTTCATTTCTCGGGAGTGGAAACACTTGACGAACGACAGCATTGTAGTCCAACAGAAGAGCCAACACAGCTGGTTCAGGCCGAGTGGAACCATTAAGAAAGTTCGTGCGAGGTTCAGCATCTGGTTACCACTGTCAAAGTAAGTGACGTCTCCGTTAATCTATCAGTTTTATTTCTGTTCTTGAATATCTATTTATTTCTTCTCCTTCACTGTGAGCAGGTCAAATGATCTCCAGCAACCAACTATGAGAGGAAGGGTAATTTTACCTGCGATGAAACTGGGCCGTTTCACAAATCATACAACGTCCTACACCTTCAAGAATCCCCCAGGAGAGCTCTTCACCTACACACCCAGTGGAAAGGTGAGGACTCGCTACTCAAATAAAGATACTGTAATTCGATGAAAAACCACATTCCTTTGAGAATGACTGATTCTCAACTTAACAACTTTGTTCTCCTTGTGTTTAATAAAAGTTCTGTGTACCTTCCTCCACAGAGGGTGATGATGTCAGCTGTCAAATCATCAGCACAGCTCAGTACCAAACAGCTGATAGAGCTGCTCTTCTCCTCCCAGGCCATCAGGCACTGTAAGACCAGCCCAGGTCTGCAGCATGGTTTCTTGGTCCAGGTAAAGTCCTGTCCAAACATGAAAAATTGTCACTATTATTATTACAAATACACTGTTTGTAAAAGTAGAGATGGGTCAGTAGAGAGGGTTGACTTCAATTATAGTATATATTTATAATGTATGTAAGTTGTTAATTGCAGAGGTGTTGTGCTTGGCTGCTTAATGTTGAGAGGTGTTCAAATGTTTCTTCCATCATATGTACAGAATATTAGAGACCAATAATAACAATAGGTCCAAACAGAATTGCTGTCATATTGCATTAAATATTATCTGATCTGTATCTGAGTAAAATTCAAATAGTTCAAATATGTTATAAGCCATTTGATTTCTGAGAGGAGATCAAGGTGAAGGAGACAGTGAATTACATATCAGTTCATTTACTTTATGATGTTTTCATTTTTTTCAGTTCAAAATTGATAATAGAATTACATTTTCTTTGTAGGTCATATCATTTAAAGCACGTAGGCCTACTGAAGCAGATTTTGCTGGATCACTGTTAAAGTGGTTCTTGTAGTAACTTTTAAGGGAACTTGTGACCTTTGACACCAAGCTGCACAGTCTTGAGGATTGCAGTGTGTCAGTGTTTGCGATATGCTCATTGCTTAGTGGAACTAGATATTCAGAGAAATGGCCGACTGTGACCTGTCCTCTTTGTAGTTTGGTATGATAGGCTGTTGGAGGGGGGAATGGTAAAACAGAGTCTATGATGTTCTATGATAAATACATTCATTTAAGTCAACGGAGACTAACTAACTAACGGAGACTGTCTTTTTCTTATTCATCATCATTGCTTTTCATCCACGCACACAGATAATGAGGTATGCTGAGCAGAGGATGCCCACGCTGAATGAATACTGTGTGATCTGTGACGAGCGACATGTGTTTCAGAACGGCCCCATGTTAAAGGTACGCTGCTGCAAAGAAATTAGCTGGTCTTTTAATGGCTGATCTACTGGAGTGAAACTTAAAATGAAGGTGACCCTGCTCTCTTTTGTGTGTTCAAAGCCATCAGTTTGCACAAGGGAGCTATGTGTGTTTTCCTTTTATACACTGGGGGTTATGTCTGGAGCCACAGAGGATGTTGCAACCGGTGCTGAGGTTGGTAATAAACACATGCACACTGTAATATAAGGTATGGGTGATTATACTGTAAGATGTATGTGTTCTAATTGTGCCTGTTCTTGTAGGTGATTGATCTGTTGGTCGCTATGTGCAGAGCTGCTCTTCAGTCTTCACGCAAGAGCATCATATTTGAACCGTACCCTTCTGTTGTGGATCCACACAACCCCAAAGCCCTGGCCTTCAGTCCTAAGGTATGAGTCGAACCAGTTTGACTCATTATTGACTTGACTATTCAGTGCTGTTGGTTTTAAATTCTGAAACGTTCGTATTATTTTTTGTGACAGAGGAAGAGCTACGACAGGCTGCAAAAAGCTCTGGACAATGTCTTGCTAGTAAGGAGGATGGCACAGGTGACTGATCTGAGAAATGAAATGTGCACTTGCGATGTCATTTTAACAGTTTACATCTGATCAGTGAGTCCTCTGAAAGCTGAAATGTCTTACTGATGTCAATTCATTTCCAGGGTCCACATTCTGAAATAAAGAAGCAGATGGACAAACTAGATCCTCTCGCTTATCCCTTACTGCAGTGGTGAGTGACGCGATCTGAACAAGCATGTCACCTCTGTTATTGTAATAGACATGCAATGTGAATTGTTTCTTAGACTCACACCCAGGTTATTTGTTTTTGTTTGACAACAGGATTTTAGCAAGCAACAGATCACACATTGTCAAGCTTCCACTGAACAGGGTATGATAGAGTAGTTTACTGTTAGAGTGTGATGTCTTTAAACATAAGCTGCAAGTTTTACAGCACTAGTAGTTCGAGTTTAGCAGCCAAATATCAAAAAATATACCTTGTTTTATAGTTACAATTGTAGTTTTAATTCTATTGTTACTCTCCTGCACTCCCTCGGTGCACAACAGCACCTAAAGTTCATGCACACGCCACATCAGTTCCTGTTGATCAGCAGCCCTCCATCCAAAGAGGTTCGTTTCCAAACTGCCAGGAAACTGTATGGCAGTACCTTTGCTTTTCAGTGAGTAAAATCAAAGCAGTAGATCAAATACAACTTCTTCGTATTAACGCTGACATGCAGAATAGTAGCCCTGCTGCTTCATCTTCTTCTTGTGTCTTTTAGTGGTTCCCACATTGAAAACTGGCACTCTATTTTAAGAAATGGACTGGTTAACGCCTCATATACCAAACTACAGGTAAGAGTATGAATAGGTCACATATTTATGTGTACATTTGGACATTTGCAACTTATGTGACACCACATTGAAGATCTTAGTAGCCACAACCTGACTTTTCCTACCTCTTTTATTGAAGCTTCATGGAGCTGCATATGGAAAAGGCATTTATTTGAGTCCTCTCTCAAGCATATCTTTTGGATATTCTGGTAAGATTGCATTCTTAAATGCTGTTCCTAATAGTATGCATATAAAACTGTTTTTTTTCTGAAGCATATCCTTTGTCTTCGTACAGAGATGGGTAAAGGCAGACACCAAATAACCACCAAAGAAGAACTCATAAACAAATACAACCGAATAAATAAAATCAAACAGGTAAATTATCATTCACATCCTTTCAGGTTCTGCCAAAATGAACTTTATCTCATCCTGTATTCTTCACTTGTTTTAGGAACAAGGGCAAACAAGGTTTCTGCAGAGCAGGAACCTAAACTGCATTGCACTCTGTGAAGGTAAATATGAAATAACAATAACAACAGGCCTTAAGGTGTGATTTAGTATTTTGTAAATGGGGTCTGCATGTCTTAACAGTCATAACTTCAAAAGACCTTCAGAAACATGGGAACATCTGGGTGTGTCCAACATCTGACCATGTGTGCACACGCTTCCTCTTTGTGTGAGTAAAATACCAAGTGACTGTCACAGCTTTTTCAGAAATGTCCAGATTCTTTCTCAGATTTGATAAACGATCTGCTTTTGTCTTTCTAAGGTATGAGAACGGTCAGGTGGGAGATGTCCACGTTAACACTCAGGAAGCCAAGATCCACAAGGAAATTTTACAAATAATAGCCTCAAAGCTGAGCTGAGAAAACAAATACACATAAACACACATTTCTTTTTGACTGGAGGGTAGAATTTGACAGTGTATAATTTATGTGTATGTGTGTGTGTGTGTGTGTGTGTGTGTTTGGTACACTTTTTATGTTTGTTAAGAGAACATTACATGATGAGCTACATTATTTTACACTAAGCAGGAAAAAAAATTCAAATGGAGGAAAATCATTCACAAAACTGAACAAGGCACCTCCATTATCTTTTATCATCTGTCATTGTATTAGACTGAAAAAAATGTTTATGAAGTCATGCACCTGTAAAACCTTTTTGCCTTATACCTTAATCTATCAACTGATAATTTAAATCTCTGTACCACCAGTGTCTGTGATGTGAGCACATATTTTGTACATTTTTATAACCATGGATTTTTCAAATAAAGATTTACAATCTTCAGTTTATAGATCAATTGTTTCCTTTTGCTTGTTATGTAGTTAATACTGAATGTTCACAATGCCCAAAATTGTTTCATGTTGTTTGTGTAATACATGGTTTGTACCACAAGATGGAAGTGTAACCCGTAACAAATGCCTATGTGGGTCCTTTCATCACTAACACAGAGCCATTAAAACCCCATTGCAGTAATGTTATGACACTAATGGAGGCTGCTACAGATGTTAAATTAGATAATAATGGCAGCACAGTCAAAACCTCGGTGTTAAGTCAGTGTCATAATCTGAGTTTCAGTAAAAACAGTGAAAGTAAACACAAACCATTTGTCACAAAGGTCACACACAGATCTGTCATAAAGTTTACACCACAACAAGCCCACACGAATATAAACAGAGTTTTCCAGGTTTCTGTATCAAAAATCCAAAGGTTTGTCATGATGGGTTTCTGATAAATCATTAGTCAATGTTTAATTCACATTTATGGTCAGTGGACTGTTCTCCTGGCAACCAGCTATAGTTTCCTCTGAATGATAACAACAGTACTAAGAATCTCACCTTTGTGCTCATTGTTCGAGTCAGTGAATAACAAGGGGGTGCATGCCATCCTCTGAGGCAGAAATGTCCCATTATAACAGTGTACTGGTTCCATATGAGTCCCACAGCTGCCTCCTGACTTCCTCCTGCAGCTCAGCCCCTTGACAGAAAACTGCTATGGAAACAACACTGTTTGCATCTGCACGGCTATACTATTTCTCATTTTACGCAAATAAGAAGTAGCATGTTTGAGTTATTGTTTTGAGGAGTCGTCCTCACGTGTGTCATTGATTCAGAATGAGGTGTTTTCTGGGTCAGCTCAGCAGGTGATGGTACGAGGGGAGGAGAACTGTGAAAGTGCTGTAACAGCCCAAAGGAAGAGATTTCTCAAGGACCATATGGCTCACTGATGATAGTGCAGAAGGCATGAAAAAACAATATATTCTATGTTCCCCTAGTTATTAAAAATATCTGAGTCCTTACCCTGATGCGACTCTACGCTGGGGCAAAATCTACAAAAACACACAATGCGAATTTGAACAAAATGGGACAATCACAACCAATTCAGCTGAAACAAAGCGGTGTTTCAACTACACGCCTTATTGAATCTCATTAAGTCATCATTATTCATCCATATAATTCAAGCAACCAGACGGACAAATAAAACCCCTAAGCCCTTTAGGGTTTAACAAAAGCTTCCCTCTAAAATGAACAAACCAGATTGTGATAGAAATTGTTAAATGTTGCATGTGCCTTTAAGAGCACTATGTCCCACTCTACATGTCTCTCTCTAAGCCTCATATGTGTTTGTTGGCATCAGCTGTCCTCAGTGCTGAATAGAGCAAGGACATCTTTTCCTTCACGTCAATAGGATTAGAGGAAGAAATGCCCTCTTCATTCTGCTGGCTGTCATCTCAGCACTCTGAAGACGAAATGGAGATGCAGTTTGGACAGAAAACACAGAGAAGATCAAGATAATGCAACTGCAATAGAAACAACATCCTGAACTGTTATTTTGTTGCTTTCTAAACATCGCCTGAACCCAGAGGTCAGATGAGGAGTTCAAATGCTGCGCATAGCACAATAATGGAATCACAATCTGCTTCATTCAACCCATCTGTCACTTCTTCACCTGTGTCTTCAAAACTTGGCCAGACCAACTTCAGGAGAATCAGCTGCACAGAGGACAGCAGCCCCTATCCCATACCCGGCCTGGCTGCTGACATCCTGCACATGCGGGTGCGAGAAGGAAGCAAGATCCGCAATTTACTGAGGTTTGTAACAACTCGCATGCAAGAGGAGAGAAGAGACAACAATGAGACATCACTGAGGCAGGTGGTCTTCACTGGTACAGGCAGAGGAGTCACCAAGACCATCACCTGTGTGGAGATCCTGAAACGTACAGTGGCAGGGCTGCACCAGGTGTCCAAACTCTACTACACGACAGTGAACAAGGTTCGGGAGTGTCCGCGACAGGGAGCACCAGGTACAGCCATGCAGAGGACAGTCCCTGCCATCTGTATCCTGCTCTCTAAAGACCCTCTGGATCCCCTGGAGCCTGGATACCAAGCTCCACATGCCCCCTGTGTTCCCACAGAGGAGGGAGAAAGATGTAGAGCTTTGATCAGGCCGGCTCACGGTCCCTCCTCACAGCACACTGCCGCCAAGAGACTCTGTCTGGATGACTGGAGTTTATGTTCCCCCTGATCGTGCACAGTTTGTCTTCATATTGTAAAATATAAGGAAAATAACGTTTATTAGGTTTGATCAAAGGGTTTTTATCATGTATTTTTAACAGCATCAAGGATAAGAAAGGCCTCTGAATTTATGATGTTTATGTGGGTAAGGAGTGATTTGTGTTTAAATCTGTCTTTTGTAAAACTTTATAAATTTAGAACACATGAAACAAAAACATATTTGATCAAATTACTACCAGCAGCAATGTAAATACTTGTAATATTTGCATTTATGTATTTGAAATATCTGATTTCACTCTGAAGCAAAATGTCAACAAAGTTGGATGAAGTCATTATAAATATTAGCATCAGTAGTCATTAATGTGTTGTCTACTTTGGGGGGATTTGTTCACATGAACTGATAATGGATCAGAAGATACTGATGTTTGCATTAATGGTTGACTTTAATATACTTTGTGTATGTGTCATCACTTCAGTAATTAAAAAAAACTAGCATGGAAACTGATCTCAGCTTATGTTTTAGACTCGATTGGAAAGAGTATGCATCTTTTATTTGGATAGAAATATAAATACACTACAGAACAGAAGCAGTGCAAAACTCTTAACTTGAATTCATAGAGATACATTTTTTTTTTCAAATGATCTTAAAGTTGTCAATTATTTTTATGTATGCAACAGTACAAACACAGACTGTTTAACTTTCATACTCATCCTGAGAGATTACAATTTACAGGCAGTCCTTGAGAAAAAAATCTGATAGTTTTGTAGGAACTAGTGTGTGGTACTTGGGGTGACTGGACAGTTGAAGGTGAGGCTTTACTTGTGCAGCATATGGAATAACTTCAGTTCTGCTAGGAGTTTTTATAGTAGTAGTAGTAGTTACTGAACTGAAAAACAAACATGTATAAGCATGTTGATTCTTTTGCCATTAGATATTATTCATCTTAAACTGAAGCCAGATATACACTTGGTTTCTCATCCATGCAAATGGGGGTAAGCTAAATATCAGAAATAATTTTCTCTGCCATGTAATACAGTTCAACAACACCACACATCACATCCTCCGAAAATGATCATACAGTTGAATAGATACTTCCTAAAACAGTTTCACTGATTATAACCATCATGGGGTGTCGCAGGGAATCTGTACTCAACTGCACTACTGAGAGCACAAGACTGTACCAGGGTTTTAGTCATAGCAGATGTTTTGATTTTATCCATCACACAGGACCATCAGGGAGGTGTCTGCAGCATGACTACACCCAAAATATAGCCAGAATAATAAACAAAAACTGTGTAGACATGAAGAACAAGTACAGTCCTGCAACAGATGGTCAGACCTCCACAGAGTTTTCTCTACATCATGGAGTCAGTGTGAAATCACGTGAAGACACGGAGGAGCCTGAGATAGACAAAACCCACAGGGGACCTGTGGTATGTTCCGCGACGTTTGGATCTTGAAAAGTAGTTTGAAAATCTGGATAAATGAGAGAAATGGTGCCGTTTTTGTAAGTTTATCTGATTTATTTCTAGGTCAAAGTCAGAGCCAGCAGGTCAACAATGCAGAAAAACTATCAATGAGCTGCAGTTTGCACATGCGCGGTAGGGTTTCGCGTACGTGACGAGCTAGGCTAGTAGCATTAGCTTCCCCCTGCCAAACCTGACCGGTGCGTGTAGCTGGCAGTCCCGCATCATGTTCAGAGCCGCCGTCCGACTGTCTGTCTCCGGTGTCCGGAGTGTTACCCGTACACAGCCGAGGTGCCAAGGTATCTGCTCCTTCTACTATCAGCTCCCGATGTCATTTTATTGTTTGTTATCGTGTCACTTTAGTCAGGGTGCAGTTCTAGCGGAAAGCATGGCTACCGGCACACAGCGGCGAGCGTACCGACCACTAGCTTAGCCAGTGTAACTATCACTCAAAACTCCAGGTGTCGGTGTTATTGTGTTGTGTCCTGGGTCACTTATGTAGAGTTTGTGTAACACAGCTTCTGACCACATAGCCAGACTCAGTGCTGCACTGGAATTTCCCCGGTATGCATCCGGATGGTGCTCTTGTCCTTGTCATGACCCAGTTTGAAGGCTCAGTCTCGGGCCCTGTGGTTATGTTGCCGACGCTAGATGCTAACATGCTAATTGGGTTAGCTGGCTGTCTGTGCTCGACCCGGAGTGGTCAGTCGGTGTTGTTTACAGCCACACTATAACAAACTGTACCAAAATAGAAACACACCTCGCTAATGTGAAGATATTTTAGCAAAACACCCCATAAACGGCATGCTTCTTGTTATCTGTATTTATCAGTTGTATTGAACTTATATTGAATCAGGACAGCCACATTGAATCTTAACTAAATGCATGATCCCCATAACTTTATGAGTAATATCTAGTACTCTAGTACAGATAGAAATCTACTGCTGGTGTGTGTGTTGAGTCTGGTCGGTTCAGTCATATCAGGACATTGGCGAAAATCCAGCTGGCTTACATTACTAGACAGCGTTTGTCCTTTTCCCACTTCAGCCAGTGTAGATATCCTTGCCTGCACGGTTTGCCCTTCTGCACCACATGACTCTGTTTTAATGGATGCAGGTTGTTTGACTAAGGACTGTTTTTATTTTTTTGTGCAGCTCTTTTGGCCTCAAGGTGTTACTCACATGGCAAGCAGGAGACAGATGAGGAGTTTGATGCCCGCTGGGTTACCTACTTCAATAAGCCAGACATTGACGCATGGGAGCTGAGAAAAGGTATGTAGAGAGATTACAACACCAAATCAGGATAGACGAGCCCTGAGAACGTAAAAACCGTGACTGAGTACTTAGTTCCTGGTAGTTATTGCAAACCTGAGGCCTTGTTATTTTTTTTTTTTTTTTAAGTAAATACAACAGTATTGATCTATAGTCAACACAGAGTTAACCAGGTTAAATTTGTTCTGAGCTGACATTTGGAGCAATCAGTGAGGATCATTGTTTTTGACAATAACTGATTAACATGGTTAGTGCCCTGCTGTGATGAAATACTTTTTAGTGGATATCACTGAAGGTGCACCATACAGATATTAGACAGTAAACAGGGTAAACATCAAAACCAACAAAAAGTTTGGTTTAACAAGTTTGTAAAAATCAGCACTTAAGAGAGACAAGACTAATCATTTGAACCTGTGGGACATGTTAACATCATGACTTTTGTCTGTGATTTTGAATTTCACCAATAAAAGAACCAGGCTTTTTGTAAAACTTTCAATATGACTGTTAACTCATCACCTGAGTTTGAGTGCAGACAAAAATACATTATTTTTGACTTTGCAAGTAGCTATGCAAGAATTTTGTATACAAACAAACTGACTACACAGGGCTATATTTGAGCCAAACACTGGAGTTTGCACCACTGAAGAGGCTTTTAGAATTGCAGAAGTTAGTGGGAAAGGCTCATTTTATCAGGTGAAAAATGAGAACTCCTGAAATGTAGGCAGTCCTTGTGGTTGACGCTTATGAAAATGCAAGCAGCAAATTGTAAATAGTGCTTCAAATGGGATTGGTTTGCAACTTTAACTCAAATATTTTGTCAGCTGAGGCCACTTTAACATAATATTCCATATTTTTCTATTTTGTCAACTACTTTGTCAAAAATAAGCAAACCAACAACTCATTAGTCATTTCCGTCAGTACTTTCTGACTTCCTTACTAAGTGTGGTTATCAGCCTCAATCTTTTTAGAGCACGTAACGAATATGAGGTTTCATTTTTAAGAACTTGCATGTAGCTTCCTAAAAAGGCCCTTGTTTTTAACAAACATTATTCAAATGTTCTATAATTATTTGGAACTATTTTCAGTCAGCGGAATGATACAAATTTGCTGCGCTATGGAGTATTTTTTAGCTACAACACAGTGTGTCTGAGATCAACATAAAGTAAACTACACTTCCCATGTACATTGTGAGGTAGGGGGCATGTGGGTCAAAAACAACTGTGGTTCAGAGGGACAAGATACAGTATATCAGATTAACACTACACAATCAATACATTTTACTATAATTTGCTCACTGTTGGTTTTGGTCATTTCATGAATTTGTCACATTAGAACAATATAGGCTATCATCAGCCTTATCCTTATAAACAACAGACTATATTAAAGGAATGTGACATGTATAAAAGTGCAGCTTTCTCTCTGTTCTCCAGTTACACAGTGTTCGTTTCTTTCTTTCAGGGATGAACACATTGGTCGGTTATGATCTGGTACCTGAGCCAAAGATTCTCGAGGCAGCACTGAGAGCCTGTCGACGGTTAAACGACTTGGCCAGTGCTATCCGAATTTTGGAAGCTGTGAAGGTGAGAGGAAAGCTTTGAGATGGGTAATAATTGTGGGAATATTGCCGACCAGCAGGATTGGCAGTTGACCTGCATGAGTTAATGATTGATTTGAGTTTTACCACTGTTTTTTTCCGCAGCACAAAGCCGGCCCAAATAAAGAGATCTACCCATATCTGATCCAGGAGCTGCGGCCTGCTTTAGATGAGCTTGGCATCCCCACACCTGAAGAGCTTGGCATTGACAAATTGTGAATGAGTAGGTATTAAAAGTTTCTCAACAGGCCTGCTCATGTCTGTCATAAGATGGCAGTCTGACTAATATTTTGTTTGCCTTTTTTTCAGATGTCTGACAGTGGATATCCCCAGGACAAAGAGACCGTGTACCTAAATGTTTGCCTCATGATACGTGTGATATTTAATTTGGCCTTTATTAGGTTCTGTTGCTTGTAAAATATTGATGAACTTAATAAAGGAAATTGTATCTTTATTGAGTTTCACAACTATTTTTGGATATTTGAAGTGGTTGAATACATGGTGTGATACAGAGTGTCACTTCATAGTGCATGTTGTCAGAGTGTCGAGACATTCTTGTGATGGTCACGTTTTGCCACCAGGGAGCAGCGTTTCCACATGAATGTAAAAATCATTCTACTGTATCAGTCCATATTGTATTCGTTTTCATTTCAGGGAGAATTTACATGCTAATTAAATAAAGTTGTTCAAATAACAATTGGTGTAATGTTATTACCAACACATAGCTGTAATATTACAGAAACAGACATTTAGAAAGCAGAGCAGAAGATGCTTCTTACACTTCATCTGTAACTATAGGCACAGAAAATATAAGGGGAAAGTTGTGGTACCATTTTCATTCTGTACCTACAGCCAGGTAGGTATTTATTACCTTTATTTAACCAGGAAGTCCCATTGAGATCAGAAATCTCTTTTGCATCAGAGACCTGGCCAAGGTAGCAGCCATATAAAATCAGCACATACACGAGAAGGATACACAATAAACAATAAAACAAAATGTCAGCTACTCAGACACAGGCCACTCCAGAAGAACAATGACATTCCTCCCTCACTGCATTGTTTACGATACACTTAAAATCATTAATAGATATAAGTGTTTTTCAGTTTAAGAACTGAAAATTATTCCATGACCATGGTGCATGGTAGGAAAATTATGTTTTGCCAAGGTCTGTCCTGGCCCGAGGTACATTCACGCAGATGGTAACTACTAGAACTGACGGAGAGGAGGGTACTGAGATACCTCACATGTATCTGTATGAGATGAATCGGGAGTTGAGATACATCAGGGCAATGACTGAGATCCAAAAAAAACAAACAATGTTTGTCTTTTTGTTGGTACTAGGAAAAGTAAAAATTGAAATGATTATCATGGTGGGAACCAAACACCAACAAGAACATCCTGCAAAGCTATTATTTATTGTTTTAATGTAAAGCAGAGTTTTTATGTTTGGAGTTGCTCAAATCTGTGACTGCTAGACTTAACCTAAGCACCGTTTTGCCTTAAGCTCTCTCATTTTAAGCTTAATGAAAGCTAAGTCTTGCAGATTTTTGCTCTTATCTTGTAAACACTGAGCTCATGCCAACAGCATCAGCCACAGGCTGTTTATAGAAGGCTGGGAGGAAGTGTAATCACAGATTCCCAGGCAGGCACTGTTATCACATATAGCTATAGGCTGCTCAGAAAAGCAGCACATTAGATGTTCATCAAGGTGCCAGGATGTAAAGTTAGAGTTGGTTTATGGACCTACAAATAGTCACCTGTGTCTTGTGTTTAGACTTAAGGCACACCACCAAGTTACTCAGACCACAGCCGTGCATTTATTAAGGAAAGACCAAGGAAAGACTGGACTCACTGAAAATATGAGATCAGGTCAAACATGTGGCCTGGAAACTCGTCTGCTCTCTTTTTTTTTTAGATCATTTTATCCTGGTCCAAAAGAAAAATAAAAGACCAATAATTACCTAATAAATAAATTACTTTACAGCCAGAATGAATTTACACACATTTCTACTGCGAAATGCAACCAACTGAAGAGTGAAGAGGGGGAAATAAAGTAGCCTGTGGATGCAGAGGTCAGATCCAGCTGCAATTACACGAAGCAACAACAGGCAAACAAAATAAAAAACGTGCTGGGATATTTTGGTACGGGTCATTTTACCTTAACAGCGGTGGTTTCAGCTTCAGCAGGGGGGTTTCTTTGTGAAGTGGGCGGGTAGTTGTGGTGAGATGTAGGCAAGAAAACCCACTTCACGAGCTGTACGCACGGGGCGGGCCGCCCATTCATCCAAGTTGGGGGTGTAGGCCACTCAGCCAAAGACAATCAGAGATGTTTGAGTTTCCATGCGCAGTGACCAGGGAGGAAAAGCGCAGAGCGTTATTTACCCCTCCTCCTCCTGCTCCTGCGCTGATCACTCCGGCCTCCACACTACTACAGGGTTGTTGTTGTTTGTTTTTTTCTTTAAAAAATCACATTTCACCGTAAAAAGCGTTTCTTGCTGCAAAGAAACCAACTGGTCATGCGACGCGATTTGCGTGTGCCGGAGGAAAGCAGGAAAAACTAGATAAGACCTGTTGGCGATGATGGATTACTCAAAGGCGCAAATGGTGAGTGTCGACGACCGCTGGCTAACGCTCCCACTCGTGTTTGTTACAGTAACAAAGCAAGTGACGATAAATGTGGACCCGATTAAGAAACATTTGCATTTTACAGTTAAGTTTTCCTTGCAGCTTTTTGATGAGTTTGTAATTTTCTCCACACACACACACATATATATATAGATCCAGGTTTCATATATCTGAGATAGAGTTGATTTTTCCATTTGTATAATCGAATAATCTATTGGCACCGTGAGCTCTTTATTTCTCTTTATTGTGTAAGTAGCGTTACATTAGGACACAAGAAACATTTCTATCCAGCTACTGGTTTATCCTCACCTTAACTAATGAGCTTTGTGTAAATAACTGTCTTAAACCTTCAAGCTTTGTTTCACTTTAATCCACCATGAATGTGCTCTCTGAGGCCCAGACAGTTTCAGGTTAATTTGAATCTTTGTTTGCATCCAAAGCAAATAGGTGGCCCATAATCTCATTCAGACTACATATTTAAACAGGAGTTTGAGAAAAGTTTTATTTGCCTCCTTTAGCTCCTTTTAGTACTTGTTCAATGCAGTTTGCGTTATTGATAACGTTGGATTATTTGCAGCAGCACATGAAAGCAAAAACACCAATTATAAGACATTTTCTGGATGAACTTCTTAATCATGGCGTTTTGTGTGTTTTGTCAACAGTCAGTCTTATCTGAGGAGGGCAGTTCCAGTCCTGCCGGGGTGAAGCTGGAGGCGGTGATGGAGCAGCTGCAGAGACAACAAGGAGCAAAACTGGAGATGAACCTGCAAGAGAAACAGCTTCTTCAAGCTCAGCTCCTGTTTGCTCAGCACGCTGCAACAGCCAGAGCCGCTGGAGCCAGACTGAACCCGGCACTGTTTGGTAAAGCGGATGGACAGGCATTTCAAGACGTCCAACAAGCTTTGAACAGTCATCTCGGCAAAATGGATCCAGGTGAAGATGACGGAGACACTGACGACGAGGAACATGAGATGGTGGAGGAGGATGAAGAAGATGAGGAGGAGGAGGATGGAGAGGAGGAGAACGGGCCTCATCAGCAGGCGAAGAAGCCTCGACTCCAGGCGGTTCCTGGCTTCCCCTTCTCTCTTTATTCCACATCTCAGTCCTCTGCCGTGAAGCCGATGTCTGAATCTTCACCTCCAGCAGTAAAACAGGAGTGTGAGGAGAAGGACATGTCGTCTCCTGTGGGACAACACGCCTTCACATCACCCAATGGCTTCACTGACTGGGGCTATGATGAGCCCATTAAACAAGTAAGTTATCTTTAATTTAAATCCCAAAATCAAATGTGTTTCCTCTACATCTTTTTGAGCAAATTTTAGAATATTTAATCTATTAATTTATTTACGACAGATGCAAAATATCCATTGTAATGTCTCAGTCCCTTCTTGATATTCTGTTGGCTACAGTAATTTGTTTTGAAGTAGCCATACCACCCTCATCTAATTTTTCCAGAGAGCAGATCTGTGACTCTCCTCTTCAGCATGTGTGTGTTCTGCCTCTTCTTATGCTCCATTGTCCTCTTCCTGCTGAGAGTCAAACTGCAGTGCAGCCTGCTCTGCCTGCTGTTTCTCACATGTGGAGGAAAAAAGCATATCCCTTTGGCAAGATGCCCAAACTTGATAGCGTTTAATTACCGTCCAGACCGGAGAGCTCACCTCCTCCCATGCTTCACCTCATGTCTCACACTTTCGAAGAAGTGTTCTCGACATGGCCAGAGTTAATTGGTCTTGGCCGTGGTCCAAACCTCACTTTCCAAAGCAGCTGGGTCCGGACTGACAGAGATGGAGTTAAAATGAAAGCAGGGGATTATTGAATTGGCCTCAAGTATGTGTTAAATGATAAAGTTAGCTTTCAGGGATAACTAGGTTGAGGACATGCTTGGACTCATGATTTTTCTCCTCTTTGCATGAGCCGTGCCTTCATTCAACTTTTGAAGACAGTATTAAACATGACATCTGAAGCCGGTATTTACAAGCATGTTTCCCAGCAGATATGTTTAACTACTTATAGGAAACATAGCGTCTCCTTGTGGAATTTTTTTCATCTTTATGGGGCCTGATCTGATTGGTTCTTCTGTGTGTGTTTCCCTTGAAGGCCCCACTTCAATACAATACGTTATGATTAATGAGGCCTGTGGGCAGAGGGACAGTTGGGTTAGTGCCTCACAGCATACCAGCAAGCAACTACCCATAAAGTTTACATACAGTATGTTTCAAGAGAGCAGAGTGCTTTTGGTATTTGTTATCAAGTTTATATGTATCTTGTAGATTACCCTGAGACAAGAATTTTCTTTCTTTCTTATTTTTTCTCCATTTGTTCCCTGATTGATAGTTAAAAGTTGAGATCCATAAAAACACAAGAATTTTGGTGGAGACTAGCCTCTACTCAAAGCTCAACAAGGCCAGAAAACACACCGCTGACATGGCTGCTGCTCAGTGGATAGCTTTGCATAATTTAGCTGTCGCTTGGCAACACTAAATGGCAAGTTAATTTAGCTGCAAGTAATCAATACATTATATTGCCACTGCAGTGGAAATGTGTTTCTCCTTTCTCTGGGCAGCACATGGAGCCTTGAATGCATTAAGAACATTTCACAGAGGGCAGTAATGAGATGGAGGACTTCAGTTTGTTCAGTTAAAGCTGAAGTAACATCTGAGCTGCTGAATTTTTAGTTTTAATTCATCCAGCAGCTCAGATGTTACTTCAGCTTTAACTGAACAAATGGCAGGTGATGATCCTGCCATGACCTGTATGTGTCAAGATTTGTGAACATCTTCATGTGAACTTAAATTATCTTTGAAAGCAGTTGGTGTTTAAATTAATCAATCCTCTTAACAATCAATCACATCAAGTTACACTTAGATATAAATAGACTTAATTAGACTTGCCATTGAGGTGAAGTAAAATCTGCGGTCTGTAACCAGGGAATAGATTAAACATGTTTGTGCTTGACCTACCCTTTTATTAATATTGACATTTCTTTGAATTAAGTTTCAAACACGGTGCCTTTTCAGTACTTTATAACAAAGACATCCTCTGTGATACGCATATAAACAGGTTCACTTTGTTACAAATAGTCTTATATTTTATGGCTGGCTGAAATGGTTGCGATCTTATGTTTCCCTCTGATTTATTGCTCACTTGCATACTTACTTTCACTCCTTGTCAACCAGACATCTCCAGTTAGTGGTAGACATGCTGGACAGCCATTGTTCGCTCCTTGCGTGTGGCCTCACTGTAAAAGCCCTTAAATGTAGCATGGGCGGGGACAACGATTCAGTGTCCTCTTTCAGCGCCGGCTCCCAGCACAGCAAGGGGCCAGATAAATGATCTTGACTTATTCGGGGGACTAAAGGCCCAATAATTTGATTTGGATTAAAAATTTACCGACCCCCAGCTGTTACATTGAAATTTGGTCAGGGATAGGTTTTCACTGTTGCTCTGCAGGAGCGGCTCGATGATTTAATGAAGCTCATTGTAAGAGATAGTTTCCTTAGTGCTCCTGCATTGAGAGTTTTAATGTGACTTTCAACAGAGTGATTTTTTTTAATAGCAGATACACTTTCACAGAACTAAACTACTATTTATAGTAATGCAGATTAACTACATAATTTGTGATTTAAATACACAAAATCATTTGAGAACCTAATAAAAGCTAGTCTTCTTTAAAGAAACAAAAGGAACCTTTTCCTGACCTACATACTGAATGCTATCAGGATTCCCAGGGCTTGATGTGTGAAAGCTCTGTGAGCAATTAACTGAAAGCTCTTTGTTAATAGAGCCACAGTAGGTCTCACTTGCTCATCAATAAGGGGGGAAGGGTTTTATTTCTATTTGATGGTGAAAAGACTGGAATGTTTATCTGCCATCACATCAGTACGCTGCTGCAGCAGTAGTCTCCCTTTTTTTAAAAAAATAAATAAATTGTAAGAAAAGGAAATTAGACTTGGCAACAGCTCTTCACAAACAGAAACAGAGGTACAGAAAATAATTAGGGTACAATATCTGAACCCAGATAGATTAGTGTTTGAAATGGTAAAAGAAAGATTTGCCAGTTTGAAGGTGATGGATGAACAGTTAAATTGTGGGTAAAAGGTTAAAAGACTTATAGGTTAATGTAAGCTAACAATAATGGATTAACATTTAGCTAAGGCTAATGGATAAAAGGTAAAAAATCTCCAGTTTCTGCTACTATATGAAATCTTGACCAAATGGGTCTAAACACTGAGTTAAACTACATAAAACATCACTAAAAATATCATATGATTTTTAGCTAAAACATCCAAATCAGTTCCAGTGGACTGTGCTCTGGAGGCCATATCTGACAACAAAGGTTGGGAGCCACTTCACACTCACACACTGTCGTGCAGCTGTTGATTGTGTGCCAGCATTTTGCAGTTTGAATTGTGTTTTCATTATAAACACGAGTCAAGTCAAGTAGGACTTCATTTGTCCTCAGGGGCAATTGATTGTGCAGCAGTAGCAACACAAGTGAAACGAAATGAAAAACACACAATGCAGTTAAGTACAGTATGATCAAGGCTTCAAAAAACAAATAAAGAAAATCTACGGTAAAACGCCTGTTGTTGGAGTAATACTAAAATGAAAAGAATTAAAAGAATTTTTTTCCAAGGGTGGTCGGGTGGTTAAAGTTTGTTTTCTACTGGAGTATGTAGGAGTGTCTGTGTCTGTCGTTATGGTTTAGTGGGTAGTTGAGGCGAGAGCCTGAAGACTAAAAAGTCAAAGCTCTAGGTGGAGGGGGGTGGGCCCTGTGTGAAGGAATAGATCCTGTTTTATTTTATGCCTGTGTAAATACAAGTCAGAGACCTTTATGTAGAGTGGATTTACTGCCCTTTATCAACCAACTAAACCACACCGTCAGCCATAGCAGCAAATATATATTTAAAAAAAAAACTTATCACAGTAAATTGTCAGAGACTTGACGACATTAAATGTTGCTTCTTCAGACAAAAAAAGTTGCTACTGGACTTTTTCTTAAACAACATATTGGTGTTGGAGTCAAAGCTCAGCTTCTTCTATATCCACACCATTAAAGGAGGAGAGTTACCGCTGGACTGGAATTCCCATATAAGGCGTAAAGACTGAAATGTTGTTATTAGCTCCAGCTTGGATCAGGCTGTCGTGCTGTATGGTTACGTGTAAATGTTATGGTGCGTTCCAAGTACAAAATTATACATGTAAATGTAAATATCAACTGGAATCTGTATGAGGGAAAATTGGGAAAAAGAAAAACAGTCCATTATTTTCATGAACTCTCCAACTGTCTGATCCTGTCAAAAACTAAAACATGTCTTGCTGTTAGGTTTAGCCTCAAGCCTGTTTTGATATAAAGCATGAGCATGAACTGAATGACACTGGCCTTCATATACCTACAGAAAGCAAACCAGTAACAGATAGCCAAGAGGAAAACAAACATTTCACAAGCAGCAACTGTGTCAACAGTGGTCCCAAAATAAATTGAATGTATTGTCGGTTCTGAAAACAGATGCTAGAGGGGATACTAGAAAAACACACCGTCCACTTGTTGTGATTGTAATGACAGAGCGTTCTTCAGACTTTCTACCAATCATGTTTGATGTAAAATCTTGCATCATCATGCAGTTCTTCAGGCGCGTTACTGGGACAATAACCTCTCAGCAGGCTTTTCCACACAGTTGCACACACACTGCCCTCCACGCACATTTTTAACCTTTAACTGTCGTGGTAAGGGGGAGGTGATGGAGGAATAACATGTCACATTAAACTTCCTAATGAGCGCAAGGCCATTCATTAATCCCTTTTTTGCTGTGTCCAGCTGTTTACCGCAGGACCCTCTGGTGCTGGGAAAAAACAGGTTTGGACAGAGGAGGTGTGAAGCACCAGAGTCCAGAGCAAACCATTAAAAATATAAAGAGAGGCTTTAAATAGAGTTCCTATCTGACACTGTCTACAACATCCAAGTGTGTTGTGTTGTTTTAATAATCCTGTGTCTGTGTTTAAGGCTTTGGGTTATGGCATGATTAGTAAATGAACTAAAACAATCTATAGCACACTATCCTATGTACCTTCATATCTGGTTTGAAACAACCCGCTGATTGATGTTTATCTCTGTGGGTGTTTTCACAGAGAGGAGGTGCCATCTGGGCTGAGGAGAATGACGGGGGAAAAGTAAGAGGAGAACCATCCAGAGACTTTGCCAAGGTTAGTGGATGGTCAATGAACAAGAAAAGTCCAGAGTAATCACAGAATAAAAGCTGATGAATTTGTTGCTGATGTTTAATTTTTCAATGTATTTTCTACAGCTTTATGAACTGGATAGTGACCCACAACGGAAGGAATTTCTTGATGAACTCTTTGTCTTTATGCAGAAACGAGGTAAGACTCCTTACTGATCTCATACGTCCTTATCTGCTGATATGTATTTGATCTGTTATTCGAACTCTAAAAGTAAGTACAGCATCACACAAACAATTGCACTAAACACTCAGTCACAAACTGCTTGTTTTCTAATCTGTGCACAAGATGAAAGGGTTTAACTTAGGTTTGATTGACTTCTTTTTAGAATTAAATAATACTCCCACCACTGTGAAACACGGCCGTCAAATCTAAAGGAGTTTAAGAGATTTCCCGAAGAAGAATGGGCTGGGATTTCACAGGAGATGTGTCAAAATCTTGTCGAAAACTAAACCAAACAACTGCACGCTGTTATCCAGTAGAAAGGATACACAACTGAGTATTAGCATCAGGGGGGCTAATAATTTTGACCCTGGAAGTTTTTGGTTTTTGTGAAATAAATCCATGTCTGTGTGCAAACTAAATTAATGCATGCATTCAAAATAAAGCTATGATGTGTGAAAATGCTGTGTTAAAAAATATTCGCTCTTTATAACAGCACTTGGGAAATACTTACAAAAAAGTGAAATTTTCATAGGGGGGCTAATTTCTGACTCAACTGTAGATGGAAATGTCTGTGTATATTCTATCGTCCCCACAGGGGAAATTTGACTTGACTTTGTAAAGCCACACGTGATGCACATGAAGGCACTGTTTTAAAAAGCATTAAAAAGCACAAACCAAAATAGTGCACCATATCCTTACAGTAAATGCTAAATAAAACTACAAGGGAAAGGAAAATTCAGGGAAAATACAGGGGAAATACCCACCCTGAGGCATCAATTGATTAGTGGGTTTATAAAGCTGTACAACAACTGTGACCTCTACTTTTCTGAGGCTGCTGTTGAAAACACAAACTAATGCAGCTGCTGTTAGTGCTTTTCAAAAGCCTTTTTCATACCCCATAGTTGCTTAGTATTAAGTTTATTAAAGAAAAATTTCCAGCTTGGGTCAGTTTTTTTCTCACATGAACACCTCCCGGTCAAACAAATTAGATGCAGCAGGACACTGTCAGCAGTCCTTACTCAGGTGACTAGGGCCATGGTGATAGCAAATGTGTCTCTGTGATGTGTGTTATTTTAAGCACAAAATAATCTTATTTTTGCAACTGCTTTTTGCCTCCTTCATTAATTGGCTTTTCTCCTAATCGGGATTGAAGGGGTTAGCTGTCCATATGGTGATTGACAGACACTGCTGGCTCTAAAATCTCCCCTCCCCCTCTCTCCAATAAATGCAGCAACAATTCTGCTGTTGTGGAATTATCCCCACCCCCACCCGTCTGAAATAAGCTTCATTAGTCTGCTCTACTCACGCAGATTGACCGTTCTAAGCCATATTATCTAACATTAACCTCAAAGCCCTCAGGTGGAAAGATCAGAGGGTGTCGTCCATCTCCTTCTCACGACTCCACACAAGTACAAATCAAAGAACATCACTACGTTTGTGTGTCAATGTGAATGTTCTCCCATTTATTCAGGAACTCCTGTGAACCGCATCCCCATCATGGCAAAACAGATTCTGGACCTGTACAGGCTTTATAAGCTGGTGACAGAGAAGGGGGGCCTGGTGGAGGTTATTCACAAGAAGATCTGGAGGGAAATCACCAAAGGTCTCAACCTCCCCACATCGATCACCAGTGCAGCTTTCACTCTCCGCACCCAGTAGGTGTCTCCCACATCTCAAATGGAGAAATTCACACTGTGATATACATTAGAGGCATTAAGGGGAGCTTCAGTCTGAAGAAATGGAGTGACTGATAAGGGAGAAAATGTCTGCTCATCTGGGCACTCTTTACTATACTATACTATACTATCTATACTTTACAGGATAGATAGATAGATAGATAGATAGATAGATAGATAGATAGATAGATAGATAGATAGATAGATAGATAGATAGATAGATAGATAGATAGATAGATATATTTTCAGGCTTTGCTGTAGTTGTTCTGAGAGGATATTTCATAATGGTTGTTGATGCAGTCTTTGCTATTTAAGTAATAAAATAGCACCATAGATGAGTGGATTCTTTTAAATCACGGAACAAATTTCTCCAATAATCATTGCACACATTTATTAATGTGCTCATTATCTTAGAAATTGCTTTCATTAAGTGTGTCCAGGTCTACATGTGAGCGTAATTTGGAGATGTCAGGGTGTATCTTCTTGCATTTCAAGCCCACTTTTTTGGTGTGTTACAATTACAAAACATTTTTATTTATTGTTCTTCAAAGATTGAGGAATTCCTAATGTATTAGAAATGTATTGAGCGCAAAAAGGTTGTAATTCTTCAAATTTTAAAATGATTTGTACAATGTTTAAATCTTCAACACTGCAACTTCCCCTCGTCAGGTATATGAAGTACCTGTACCCATTTGAGTGTGAGAAGAAGAGGCTGAGTTCTCCTGGTGAGCTGCAGGCTGCCATCGACAGTAACCGCAGAGAAGGCCGACGACCCAGCTACACCAACAGCCTGTACCGCTTCTCCCCCTCCCCGAGCTCTGCTCCACACGCCCTCCTCTCTTCTCCCACCATGCAGACCACCCCGATCGCACACAATGGCCTCAGCACATCTGCTAGTCCAAATCTAAAGAGAAACACAGGTATGACTTCAGTGGGATTGAGCACTGGTATCTGTTCATAAAAAAAACAAACTTTTTGTCACCTAATGGTGCTCAGACCAGCTCAGATTCTGTATCTTTTTTCCATGTTGTTTTGGAGGACACTTACTGGGTTTTTTCAAAGCAGCTACAGTTTTAACTGTTTTACTAGTTGAAGAGATTCTTTGGGTTATCTGACATGGAGGTGTGCCGCTGTGTAGGTGAGAAAAAGAATGGCGTACATTTAAAAGGCATTCTCCAAAACAGTGCAATATCCGTTTAAATCGCTTCTTCTTGTAAAGTATTTTCAGTGTGTTATCCCAACAAAAAGCTCTTTACTCTCCTCAGTTATGCTACATCTTTCTCAAGTGCTTAACTACAGTGTTCTCACACACAAGCACACCTGCAGCACAAACTGTATCACACTGTAGCAGGTTACCTGAGTGCTAAACTTTACTTAGTTTTGATGGGAAATAAAATGCTGAAAATATTCTGAACAAAGCATGAACATTTAAACAGTTATTGGATTGTTTCTGGGTGACCCCTGACCTCCAGAGGTTATGAAATTATGAATTGCTACAGTGTTATATAAAAGGAAACTGACACTTTCTCCCCCCAGCTCCTGCCCCATTAGATGACACCCCCACCTCTGCAATACCCAGCCGCCTGCCGATGGCTCTGGCACTGGGGCAGCAGCAGCAGCAGCAGCTGGCACAAGCTGCCACATTAGAGCATCTCAGAGAGAGGCTTGAACGTGGAGCAGGAGGAGGTGCAGCCGACGCTCCAGAGAAGAAAATGATGCGGCTGGCGGAGGAGCAGCAGCGCCTCATGCAGCAGGCCCTCCAGCAAAACCTCCTCGCCATGGCCTCTCATTTCAACCCCATGAACCTCAAGCTGAACAATGCATGTGGTGAGCTGTTGTGACTTTACAGACCCTATCACTGCTTAAAATGATCAAATGATCAAAGTCCATTAATTGGAGGTAACTGTTGTTCTCCCACAGAGGGCAAACAGGATTTGTCTCTGAGCATCTCCACTAACGGAGCAGCCAGTATCAGCGTATCTGTGGAGGTGAATGGAACCGTTTATTCTGGTAAGTCATACTTTTGTAAAGGGTTAACAAGAAAGAAAGAAATTTTTAAGTTGAACAGAAATCCATTTTCTAACTGCCCTTTTCTCCTTTTAAAAGAAGAAGAAGGCAGTTACAAAATGTACTTCGTTAAACTTGAAATTTTCTTTTTTGAAATGATTTACCTGATGAAACACGTTTACATTTCTTTTATGTAATATGTTCTATCAGTACTATTGCACAGTACATTGTCAAAAAAAAAACACAGTCTTATCAGACTGCACTAAACTATTTATCATAGTGTATTTAAGAAGTACAAGAACAAGAATCTGAATTTACCATTAAATACGACTTTAAGGAAATGTTAAACATTTTGGGAGATGTTCTTATTATTATTATCTTATTATTATTATCTTTTCTACCAAGAGAGGAGAGTAGGTGGGAAAACGATATCATCATATTTGCATGAAGTGTTCAGCCAGAACCAGCAAGAGGTGAACGCAGTTTTGCCAAAAGAACAGAAACAGAGAACCATCCGACCTTGACTTATCACAATGAAGCACAACCACCCAGTTGTGCTTCCTTATGATAAAGGAAATAGTCAGATTTAGCCCCACTAAATCTGACTATTTAATATGCTATGTCCTGTTTGTTTAATCAGCACAAAGACTGATTCATAAAAAAACAACGCTGTGATTTTAATGAGCCTTGGTGGTCACCAGATGAATTGGCTGTAGCATCATATAGTGTGAAGACATCAAGATGGCATCAATGCAACATTAATCTGCTACTGCGGTGTACTCCATTTAGCATCTGCTTTTTGTATCTGTGTGTTTCTCTGTCGTAGCATTATGATTTTTAAGTTCCCTTCCTCTGTGTACTGAGCACCAGGTGAAGAGACAGTCAGAAATTTGTACAGTCATTTATGGAAATACAACAATCCACTGAATCCAGTCACTCTAATCTTTTTCCTGATCTCTGTAGGAACACTGTTTGCACAGAAAGCAGCTGCTCCCGTGGCTTCACAGGCTGTAACTCTGGCAGGAACAAGTGGTTTCAGTGCCCTCTCCTCCTCACACAGTCCCTCATCTTCATCTTCCACCTCCTCAAAGGGACCAAACTAAGGCTCACTTGCTATTAAATCTGTCCCGAGCAGAATGATTTCACAGTATTCCTCTGTTGTCAGACAAGTACTGCATGAACTCCAGCAAAAAATCAGCTTCAACATAGGACTGTTCCAGTTTTTTTCCATTACTTTGAGAGAGTAAGGTGCTTTACATGACTCTTGCTAAAGGACATTGATGTTTTACCTCAGAACTGACCATAATGTAGATTCAGATCACAGTTTACCTTAGTGCCTGTCGGACACTTTTGTTCAATTTAATCCAACTTACGTGTCAAAGGATTTAAAGTTTGTCCAGAAGTGTCTTTAGAGCAGAAAAGTGCACAGTGAGAACCAATGCCAAGTTTTTTGGGGAGCATCAACTACATATTTAGAGAATTATCAAACAGGTCTGTGGCTGCCTTTTATCCATAGTGATCAGTACAGCCGTGTGGTTGCCAAAGTGCAGTTAATGATGACCAAAAAGCCATAGTTTATAGCTCCTGCCTGTAATGGTTTTGCTGAAGCCATTTTCCTCATCTCTGCTGATTAAAAAAATTGGTTGAAATTGAAATGCAGCAGCCTTCAGGGTTAATGTACAACATCAGTTTCAGAAGGTGGGTCTCTGAAATAATCAAGTGGAATTCAAAAAAATTGGTTGTAGGTTTATTGTTTTTGTTTTTTTTAATGTTTTGTATTGTTTTATTTTTATTTTTTCTCCTTTAAAATGTTTTATTTAATCATTTGGTGCAACCTGAAAAGTGCAAAATGTTTTTTTTGTTTTCTTGTGAATCAAAGGCATAATTTGAGCGACAAAGTTTTTGTGGGGATTATGTGTAAGAGAGAAGTGGTACAACCTTTACCTCATTTGAATTCCCATGTTGGTAAGTTCCCCGGGAATTTCTTCTGGACTCAGGAATGTCCTCTGGACACATCACTGTTAGAGTCTACCTGTTTTATTTGTATAAACACAGAGAATGTATCATTGATGACCTCAGGCTTTTGACAAGTGAACACTGAAACAGTGCTACCTCACTCTCCTAGAGAAATATGCAATATGTAATGCAGCATGTGTTGAATTAGCCATCTGCTGAAATATACTCTATGTGGACAATCAGATAGACATATCATTTCAAACAAATGTCACTGTGAACTTGACAACTGTAAGAAAAAAATCAAGATTGATGTTAAACTCTGTTTTGGTCTTTGATTAACATATTTCTTGGACATGTGGCCATGAGGAATAAAGCAGTCGTGAGTGCTAAGATGAACTTTGTGCTTTATTTGTGAGCTTTTATATTTACGGAGAAGAAGAAGAAATCTCTCATAAGAAATGTTTGACTATATGATTCTGAGGTTCACTTATTAGCCATGCATCTTTCCACATTTTGTCACATATCAACCTGTAAGTCAAACAGGTGAAAACTTCCTGTGAAAACCTAATTTATTAAGTGTCTCACAGTTACAACTACAATACCAGTCGTGTAAAGCAACTAAATACATTCACTCACATACTTACCAGTAAAGGGAAGCATTGCACCTTTCTCTGATGCTAACACTGAGGACCTGTCAACCTGTCTCTGTGTTATGTGTGATCAGACATACACACACACTCACACCCAGAAGAATGAAAAGAATACAGAAGTGAGTTGCCAGATGGGGGCAGCATTTCCTTCTCTGCACAAGACCCACACACTATCTCAGTCTGTTCAGGTCTTACTATGTATCCATATGAACATGCATGTTTTGCAGCATTTCTGGTTGATCATGACTTTGATGTCTCTGTTCTCAGTATCTTTGAACTTGAACGCTACACAAAGAACAGTTAAGAAGTTAACTTCCTTGCCTTGGGTTTAATCATCAATGAATTTGTTTGTAATTGCTACAAAAGTGACAAACCAAACATAAATTTTGTGTCAAATTAAGCTTATCAAATTAAAATTTGTTGCGTTGTGTATGTGGAATAGAAAGTGTGGATTGAGTCTGTGTTGAGAATTAATTCCTGAACTGTGATGTACAGCAGAACTATGAAAGAAGCTATACTAATGGGGATAAGAGCTCATGGGTCAGGGGATGAGGACGGGGGATGGGTCGCAGGATTTGCTGCTGGGATAGTTACTCTATATTGACACGGCTGGATTGGCATCTGGAACAGTGTAGAAAGAAAGATGCTACATGCACAATTCAGTGGTATTACGAGATGGATATCTCCGCCCACGCTCCCCGCCAGCCAGGGAGGAATAATACCGGTCAAGTCACACTGCAGATGACGGGATCACTGTCCTGGGATGAAGACTGGAATGTTTTATGTACAAAGTTAGGACAGAAGAATGACTTTCCAGCTTTGAACTGGGACATAGACTTACAGCTTTAAAGACAATTTGACTATAACTTGTTGAGGGGGATTCATCCTGAATGACAGATCTTTTTAATGGAATCTACTGTCATCATGTAATATGCAGGTGTTGTTGATAACCCTAACCCTGAAATCTGTGATTCAACATGTTTAGGATATTTTAATGGCATATAAATGTTTAGTGCCTTTGTTTTCCAAAACAATGTTTTTTACTGATCCTCTGAATCAGAAAGGAGCATATCACCAACAGTGAAAGCTGGAATGTGTTTTCATCCGTCAAGCCGATGATCTTCTTCACTTGGACCTCAGTGTTTCTCTGGACACTTCTTTAGGAACGCCTTCCGCAGACTCTTAACTCACTGTTGGCACCATGCCTTACCATGATGAGGCGTACCCCGGTCAGCCTCTCTGGCAGTCTGTACTGCTCTTCTGCTGTAAGGGTATGATCGAGGGCATCATGGTCATACTCTTCTTCTGGCTCCTGGTGCAGGTTCTCTTTACCAAGCAACTAGAAGGTACGGTCGTAAAGGATGTTTCAAGTCTAATACAATGCTCATGTGTCTGTGAGTGCGTGAAAAATGTTACTGGTCACTGTGATCATCCCTCCTTTCCATACTGACTGTAAAGTGATCTGTAACCACTTCAATTTAAGATAACTTCATACAACTATCTCAGACTGAAGCCTTATGCTATGATGCATTTTTACACAGATCAAGGTATGTGGATTGTGCTTGGAATTTCAACAGGAGAGTCACTGTATTTTCAGTGTAAATATAGGCTTGTGATATTGTGAATATGTTTTAAGACAAAATTTGAAAATGCTTAAAAGTTGGTTAAATATTTAATTAAGCCTTTTGTGTTATATAATCCAGGAGTGGCATGAGAGTAAATATAGTACCATACCAAAACAGTTACCATATAACTGGCCTCATTGTTATCTCTTATGTCTGCAGTTCACCTCCAAATTCTTCTTCTGGTTGGTCTGATTGTCTTCTGTCTCTGTTTGGTCCTGGGATGTATTATATGCTGGAAGAAAAGTCAGATTTGTCCAGTGAAAGACAAAGATCCTGTGACGTCAGCGCCAGGTCATGCTGAGCCCGTGACCTTTCCCCAGAGCCCACCTCCCTCTGTGGTGACCACAGCATCCAGGCAGCAATATGAAGAGCTGGATGGAGATATACTAGAGTATCCCTCTACATTCACTAGCCCCGCCCCCTCTGAGCATGAATTTACCCCTCAACCATTTTCTCCTCAAGATCAAGTTGACTCTGAACGACAGGAGCAACCAAAGCGTTATTTTTCTTTGCGTCGGCTCAGCACACCACCGCTATCGTCACCCCTTTATAAACCCATAGATCCCAGCCATGTGTCCCTGCCCTCATTTCCTAAACTGGGACTATTGTCCAAAACATGTAAGGCACTGCAGAGACGCTGTACTGTCACTGGGGATAGTGTATCTTATAGTGAGCACAGCAGGCTCACGAGCCCTGGTGCTATCTCTCATTCTATGCCTGAAGAACAAATCCCATTAGCTCCACTGAGCTATGGCACCAGTGCCAGCTGCAAACAGCCAATATCACCGAAACCTTGCCTCCATTTCACTATGGCCTTCTCTCCAGAGCAGCAAACCCTGACAGTCACTGTCCTCAGCCTCAGTGGGACACCTTACAGACTGGAGGAGGTATCTGTGCTGGGCAGTCTGCTGCCTCTGCACCCCTGTCCCATACAAGCCGGTGTCCAGACAGGCCTCAGCCCTGAGCCACACAGCCTGGTGCTGCATTTGAAGGTGAGCTCTGTGAAAGAGCTCCAGAGGTGCACTTTCAGAACAGCTGTATACACTCGGGAACCTCACAGTCTGAAGGGAACCTTACTGGGTGAACTGGAGGCTGAATGTGGAGGGAAAGACTGGACAGCAGAGTATCCACTGCACTTCACAAAGGAACTGAATCCAAACAAGAGGAAACTAAAAAAGGTAGTGATGAATTGAATGAATATCTGTGACCATGTTGATCTGTTTGGAGGCAATGGAGCAAAATGCAGTTATAGTTATAGTTTATAACCCCCTTTACCACTCCCTTTTATACACCTTTAGGAGCTTAAATGAACATTCAAGTTCCACATTGGAGACATACAGCCAATTTAGGGGTTGGGGACCCTTGTAGCAGTTGCCATGCATGGAGGATATAGCTTGAAATAAACTGCCGAAACAATTAGTTTAATGCATGTGCTCAGTACTATCAATATGGATCCTGAGCTTATGTTTGTGATTTCATTGTGCAGCAACACGACCGTCTAATGCTGCATTCGCTCCTGATTGAGATTCTCTCTCTGCTCTTTCAACTTCTGCCCTCTGACTGCAGAGTTTGATTTCCCAGGATGCACTGCTGTGTCAGGGGCTTAGCTGTCCTCCACAGATCTTCATTTTGCTTCAGTATCAGACTGCGACCCACCACATCAAAACCACCGTCCTCAGAGCAGATAACCTTGACAAACTCATTCACACAGCAGTGGCACCAGGTAAAACAGCATTGTCTGCCATTAGAATTTGATTGAATGTGTATTTAAGGTAGAGATCCTTTAAGGACATCATGCATAGAAGCATTATGCAAGCGTGCGTGGACAGTCCTAACTTTTGCCTTTCAGGGGCAGAGGTAAAATAATTCCCTATGTTTGCTTTTAATGTTTTGGGGATTAAATGATGTCTTACAGGACTCGAGTGCAGCAGGAGATCATCCCTTTTTATAATGACATTGTGGTTTAATCCTTCACTGTTCACAATCCTCAGGAAAATGTTCCAATCTCCTCTGGATCTCTGATCTGACAGATCTAATCTTTGTTTGCATTAGCCTGTCTCAGCATTATTTTTTATCGCAGACTGGCACATCCCGTATGCAGAGCCATTAGATTTTATGATATCTATTTCATGTGCAGTATGTCACATAAGATAATCTCTTTTTGTAAGTTCATGAATATTCACACACTATAGAGAACAGAGGGGCCTGCGCTACTGTGGCTGACCACAGAGAAAAGATAATTTATGCCTTCTAGCTCCATGATTTACATGACCATACATAATGCTGTATTTACAGGAGACTTTTGTCATTTTATTAAGTTAAGATACAGAGACAATGACGGATTGAAAATATGTGCTGGTCTTTGAGTGCATCATTGACACCAAGAAAAGAAGGAAAGAAAAGACATCAGACACAACTGCGATATTAACAGGAGCTTATCACACCGATGGACTACCTTTGACATATACCTGTGGTCATATTCAGTTTCATTTTACAGTTTATTAATGTTACGGTTTTGTAAACGTTTTCTCCTGATTCCTTTCCATGTTAAATTATTATTTTGCAATATCTGTTTTTCACATTTTCTGTGTACAGAATACCAGGTGGTGATCAATCTGCATCATGAAGGAACTGTGATCAGCACCAGAGAAACTGAGGGAGGCTCTTCTACTGTGTGGAATGCTTCTTTTCTGTTTGACCTTCCCCCTGGAGACATCAGTCAGCTGCCCATCATGCTCGAGTTCATAATCACACAGGTAAGAATGGCTGTGTGAGCTCACAATCACATAACAACATGTACTTTGTGAATGACAACATTTATCTGTTTTGTAACCACCCTGTGGATTCCACATTCCTCTCTTATGAATCAGGTGCATTCAGACAGTAAAGTTCTTGGTCGAGTCTTCATTGGTGCGGAGGCTGCAGATGCGGGACGTGCTCACTGGAGGGACGTGTGCAGTTTGCAGATGGAGCAGGCACGCTGGCACAACATTCAACCAGGGCCACTATAGAGCTCTGACACACGTGTTTAAAAACCTTTTTTGACACCAGTGGACCTGACACAAGGTGTAAACTCAGTGGGGCATCTGAAATAAACTTTGGCATGAAGTGCTCACTGAGATTTACTGACACAGTAGTTCTCATGGATGTATTTCTGAGCACCAACATTGGCCTTATTTCAATGTATGAATCAGTGAAATCTCCTAGGAAAGTACTGTAACCATACAGAATGACCATCTTAACTCAGAGTTGATAAAAACATGCATTTGTAAAATGTTATCCAGTTATATCAGTAAACAAGGGAATAACACTTCAGTAATTTTCTGAACTAAAGAGTCAGTCACTCTCTCAGTCCTCTGTAATTTATTTCATGTGTGAATTACATTTATTACACACATATGTACTTTATATACTCTCATGCATATCTGTAATTCCACAGTTCTTTTGCAACATATTAGTAATATTTTATTGGCTGTAGAATTTAATGAATGTAAATATGGTGTGATGAACCATATGATGTGATATAAATAAAACACGCTTTTGCCTGATGTATCTTGGTGGCTTTCATTAATACTGCTGACCGAGGTAAAAATGTTCAAACTGTTGCTATTGTGCTTTATTGTCTTTATTATGCCACACATAATACATCTCTGTTAGACTGAGTCACACAAACATCACAATCTTTGGGCATGGTTAAAAAGCATCTGCCAAATTTCACCTTATCATAGGGTTATACATAGCTCTTATTAGGCCTGTATCAGACCAGCATATGGCTAGTCTTTCTAAATGTAAGACACATCACTCGCAATCCTCTCCCTCCTCTTCATCTTCATCAGGGCTGTAGATGTCTACAAGCTGAGCCTGGAATATTCCATCAGGATAGATGGAAGTGGTCTTCTTCTGTAGGACCAGCTCATCTGAACCATGAGCTGGGAGAGACACTTTAATATCTGAAGGCTTGTCTGATCCTTTATCTGCAGCAGTGTGAAGATCCTGGATCGGCAGCTTGAACCTTACAGCTTGAATCAAAACAAATAGCATATCATCATTAGAACAGGATCCATATTTCCTAATGTCAAGTCTATTCCAGGGAAGAGGGAAGAAGAGGGAAGAAAACAAAGGGAGATAAAGAAGGTCAGTTCATTCAGAAAAGGGATTTATCCATCATTGACAACATTTTTAAATAACATGCTCCATATTTGTTAGTCCACGTAATCATGTTTTTTTGCTGGACATGTCCCTGTTTGTCGTAAAGAAAGAAGAATCTAGTAATGTCTCCCAGGGGTTCAATATAAACATCACATAGACGCATAGACGCAGATCATAGCACACACATCTACACTAGTGATTACACTGACACATGCATTTTCACCTTGCAGCAGATTCTGGTGATTTCTGGTGTTCAGTTCGCTGATTTCTGCTCTCATAGCTGACATCTGGCAATAATGGAGAGAATGGTTTCAGATCTCTTTTTATTATGATTGAATGCCTTCAAATAATGTTTTTTTAATCTATCAAAGTATTTCAATTTAATTCTATTTTCATTAGTTAACTGCCAGAATAGAGACATTAAAGACATTTTATTTATATGATGCTTATGTGCGTATAATACTGTGTTGATACTGAATATGATGTCTGACTATTATTAATTCCCTCCCTGTTTTCATACAGTGGTGGGCTCAGGCCTTCAGTGGAAGACAGTGACATACTGCAACTCTTGCCCATCCTCTTATGGGTGGGTCAGATGTGTTCCAGGCGAGCGGTTCACTCCTCAGCTTCAAATCCGATTATTTACCCAGTAGAAAGGGTCATATGTGAGATTATAGCTGAACTGCCTTTCACATGCAGTTTAAGTGGTTATGCAGACGGGCTCACACCCCTCCCCATGTACTGTATGCTGTTTGATTAAAGCAGAGGCTGGGATTAGTGCTGTCTGCACATATGTGCGCGTGAGTGTGTATGTAATAAATGGATGTGGGTGTAGCTCTGTTAATTTCATGATATCATCTGTGTGCTACGATTATGCCATTAATGATATTAATTTGCATCTGGTGCTGATGTGGATACATTACTTACGTCTACATTAGTTCTACATTTTTTAAGTGGTGTGTTGTTTGGAGGTTTGTGTAGATGTTTTAGTCTTTTAGCTGCTGCTCTTAACAGTGAAATTCTGGACAAACAGGACACAGGCATGTATACACACATACATGGCTTGTTAAGATGGATTTTTTATGGATTTTTTTGGCAACAACTCTGAAATTTAAACAGTCCTAACCTTTCGTCCCTGATTGTGGAGGTTTTCCTCAGCGTGATCCTCTTCTGCTGGTTCTTCCTCGTCTTGCTCTCCTGCCTCCTCATCTTCCTCAAACACTGGCATCAAACCTGAGCTTTTCTGCCAGCCCCACCTGTCGTCAACAATCTTAAAGAAATGAACGTAGTTTGTGGCTGTTAGTGTGATCTATTTCACTGCCGTCAAGATTCTCATGTTTTTGCATTTCTTAACCTTACAGCTCTAGATGTGGGAGTCCAGTCTGGAGATGCAGAGGTTCCAGTTGGAGCAGCTGCTGGTGTGTTTTCAACCTTTCCCACCTCCTTTCCTTCTCGCTCTTTGAACAAACTCTTTAACTATAAATATGGTATGATACAGCATATTCCCATTAGGAGTTGTGTTGTCCTTTACAACAGGTATAAAACAAGACAAGGGTTAGTTTATGTTTCAAGAAAAAGTCCTACCTTTAAGTGTTAGCATCCAAATATGCTTAAAATTAAGTAAATGTTGTCATTCAGTAGAATAACCCATTTCAGCAATGATGACCCTGACGAAACTTCACTGTGTATTTTATTGTAAGTTAGTTGGTGAAATTAACCAATATTAAAACAACATCATTTATTTGTTGCTTTATATTTTGTATCATTAATCTCTTTCTGCAGGAGTTGTACCTCAGAGCTGTCCTTAATACTTGAGTAAGTGTATTTCCACCACTGCTTACTTGCATCAGATGTGTATTTGTGTTGTTATTATGTGCCCAAATGTATTCAATAATTGGTATGACAGAAAAGGTTAGAGGATGACTTGATTTTGTTGAAGTGATTTTGATCAAAATCCATCCAATTGTTGTTGAGAGTTTTTATTCAAAACCACAAATATCAGCTGTAAGTGGAGCTAGACGCAAAGTTGGAATTAACAGTTGAGTTTGTGTTGTGCAGGAAGTTGAATGCCTATTGCAAAAAAAAAACAACAATTTATCTAAAAGCTGTTGACATATTTGACTCTGACGTGAATGGGCAGAGAGACGGCTTTGAATTGTCATTCAGAGCCACACAGCTGGACAAAACAAGGTGAATTCAAATCATGTTGATACCTGCTCAGTGACCATTCTCCTCTGCTGGTCTGCCTCTAGATTAACTGGATGGACAGTTTTATCCTTCCTGCATTCAGCAGATGGTTTCTCATCTTTAACCTGTAGAGGAGGCATCTGTTATTCGTTCTGTTCATCACCACATGATGGATAGGTCTTTTTCACAAACCTTACAGAGTACAGCTGCTTTAGTGTTTGAAGCTTCTGGACAGCCAGCATCTTCTCCTCCTGCAGCACGCTCGCCCTCTTCTTGCTCTCTAAAAGCGCATGCAGGAAAAAGTTTTGGAGCTGATGAAACAATGAAAATGAACACAGTATCATCAGAACTGTTCTGAAAAGCAGGGTCATACCCTCTAGCTGGGTCCTTGGAGGGTCAGTAAGTGAGACACTTGAATGACCATCACCATCTTGACTGTCTTCAGAAGCCTTCTTCCTGAGCTATCATGAAAAACAGAGATCATATATACTGATTGTGTATATTTGATGTATATTTTTTATCAAGTTGTAGTGACCTTCCCTTGAGCTTTAGAGCAGAAACCTTGATTTGAGCCTCAGTTTTTTCTGTCTCTCTCAGCCTCTCTAGACTCATCAAAGCATCCTCCCTAAAACAGTACAGGTAAAAACAAACAAACAAAAAACTGTTACAGACACATTTAATTAGTGATCCATCTGAATCTTTTAATAGAGAGTTCCGATCAAAAAGTCATAAGAAAACTCACTTTTCCCTCAGTTCCTTCTCCTTTTCTGCCAATTTTTCCCTCAGCATTTGAACCTCGCTGCTTTGTATACAAACCTGTTGATGATGAGTCAACCGTCAATATTCTGAGAGCAGAATATTTACTCTCAATACATGTTTGTATGATAAATACATCAGTGAATTAGCCACTCCCCCCACTGGTTATTAAGCATTGAAACATTCATTTCACTGAAGGGGGGAACATCTTGTTACCTGAGGGGATTTCTTGTGGCTGCCGTGCCTTTCTGATGTTGGCTCCCATAACAAAGAGGATTCTGATAAGCTGATAAACAGATAGAGTACACAATAACACAGAATTTCATTTTGAGCATTCGCTGACAGCGCATTTTGAAAATGAAAATCTCATCAAAATCCACTCACTCTGTCACCGTCTCTTTGTCCTGAGTCTGCACAGCTGCACCACCTGCAAATAAAAGGTCATGGCAGTTTAACGCCCCCTTGTGGTTAAAGAATAAAATACTACACACGACCCTTATCTTAATTAAAATGTTTACTGTCACCTCAGACTCCTCACAAGCTCATTCACCAATACCTTCATCCTTATATCTGTGAAGCAATGCCTGACTCCTGCTCCTCTCCAACTCCAGCTCCCGTTTACATGTGTCAAGCTCGTCCCTCAGCAGTGAGTCACATCGCCTCTGCATGAAAACAGTGTTTTGTTATGTTAACTGATATCTACCACATCTTCAATCATTAGAACATCTCAACGCTTCACTTGGATGTTTGACATTCACTGTGCAGTGATATATGTGCAGAGCTCAACCAAAGGCTGTTTTCACTTTGATCTGCAAGTTTTCTCTGCGCTCCTCTCAAGTCTGACTCTAACACATGAACATACAAGTATGATTTTGTGATATCAAAAGTTTTTTGAAGCCAGATGGTCCAGTGAGGTCAGTGTGATGTGGAAACTTGAAGCCTCCAGCACATATAGCTCGACTGGAAATGACTTTTCAGTGGAGTTTCTATTCTGGATTTTTAAGTGAGGGAGAAGATGAAATGTCATTTTAAATGTTTTTATAAATTAAAATTTAATGAAAAAACAAACACAAACATTAGATACATTATTTTTCATGTCTTCAAACCTGTCTGAAATAAATGTGTATGATATTTTTACCTCATTTCTGGAGTTCGTAAGCTCTTTGAGCTCCTCTTGTGTGGCCTGCAGGGCCAAAGCCACCTTTTGCCATTTCTCAGTCCAGTGTGAAGCCACAGCTTTTAGTTCCTCGATGTTTTTGGCTCTCGCTGCATCTTGCTGCTGATACTCTTTCTCCAGCAGGTCTAGCTTCTCCTCCTTCTCACAGAGCTGAGCCTCCAGACACAGACACTGATCCTGCAGTTTCTGTTTTTCTATTTCCAAAACTTCCATAGATTCCCTGGATAAATAATTTGAGGGTTTTGGTGAAGAGAGGATCATTATACGATATCTCAGGACACTGAAGATGGGCATGACATTATCATCTCACCTGAGCTGGCAGCACTTTTCCTTCATCTCATATTTACCCTGGTCAGTTTTGCTCTGCAGTGCCTCTATTTGTGTGATCAGCTCAGAGCGATTTGCCTCCAGATCTCTGATCTGTTTGGTGTTGATGACCCTCTCCGCTGTCAGGTCCTGTAGCTGAGACTGTGAGATCTCTAGTTTCTGCTTGATCATTTCAAGCTCACATGTCATCTTTTCCTGATGAAAAGACAGAACTGGGGTCATTATGAAGAATTCATTAAAAAATTTGTTTAATAAAAAAGATGACCAATTAAAAATTTAAACCTCTCTGAGAGCCTGTGATTTCTCATCCATTAGAGCAGTTTGCTGATCCTGTTTGTGGTTGTGAGACTCTGCATTAGCCTGATGCTCGTGGCTCTTACAACCCTCTAAATCTGGTCGTGTTCCCTCCTGATGCAGCTCCAGGACCTGGACCCTCTGGTGTAGATCTGCCTTCTCCTATTCAAGTATCATACAAAAGCCAAAACAACACAAACAACTGTGATATTACCAAAACATGACATTTTGATTTGAGACGTAAGTAGAAAAGGCATACAGGAGATGATATCTGATACCTGGATGAGATGATCTTTGTCAGACAGAGCCCATGTCAGTTTGGCCTTCAATTCTTTTATATTATCCTCTAGCTTTAGCACTTGAGTTGACAAGATGGCTTTTTCCTGAGAAGAATTGGAAAGGTGCTGTTCAGGGTGTAATTACTTATGTGAATGTTGATTGTGTTGGATACTGAACCAGACACTGGAAACTGACCAGGCATGCTTGGCTGATTTTGTTGTTAGCTTCACTCAGCTGCTCCTGCACTTCAGAGTGATTTGACATCGTGCAGCTGAGCTTCTGGTTCATCTCCTCTATTTGACTCAACAGTGTCCTCTGTGTCTAGATGAAGAGGAATAAAAGACAGTCAACCTAACAGTATAAATATAGGTGGAGGTGAAAGTGGCAGAGCAGAAGAATGCATTTACATTTGTTCCCTCATATATTAACCGACCTCAGCTGAAGTTTGGAGTTGCTGGAGTGCCTGGTTTCGCTCTTCCTCCTGTGTTTTTGCCCTCCTCTCAGCCTCTCTCAGACTCTCTCTCAGCTTGCATAGCTCTTCATCAACCTCCTGCTTCTTCTTAAACACAAAGGCAGAATGTGACAAACAGTAAACACAGAATAACACAATAATTACCACATCGGCTTTGGTTATTCATAAAGACAACACACCTCTCTGTTTGAGTCTTCTCGGCTCACTGGTAATGTTTTACTAAGTGAAGCAGGAGTTTTTTTGGTTGGCTGATCACGGCTCCCTCTGTCCAAAGAAGACCTCATTTGCACCAGATCCTTCTCCAGCTTTAGGACCCTTGTGAGTGAATTTCACATGAGGAATGTCAGTCTTTTCTACAGTCATTCAATTTTCCTCTCCATGTCTTTTGCTGCACTCACTTTTCATGAAGCTCTCTCCGTTGCTGGTTCTTGTCAAACTGGGATAATCCAACTGCCTCCTTCTCCTGCTCGAGAGTGCTCATTGCTTCAGACAGCTTCTATGTTACACATTAGTGGAAAGTGAAAGGATGCTTTGTTCAAGTGTACCAAACTGACAATCTATTTGAAGCAGATAAGCTATAAAATCGCCCAAAACAATTTGTGGCAATGGGAGAGATTGTAAAAAATAAAAGAGAGAGAGAGAGAGAGAGAGAGAGAG